>JASANG010001883.1:0-180906 GCA_030248215.1 Enoplolaimus lenunculus | reverse complement strand
GATTTTGGGCGCAGCATTTTTCGCTCGGGATTTTGGGAAATTCGGATATTACCCGGGAAATTGGGATTTGGGCGCGTTTTTACTCGCGATTTTGGAAAATTGGGATTTAGGGTAATTTGGATATAACCCGGGAAATTGGTATTTTGGCGCAGCGTTTTTTGCTCGGGATTTTGGGAAATTGAGATTTTGGGCGCAGCATTTTTCGCTCGGGATTTTGGGCACAGTGTTCTTCGCTCGGGATTTTGTGAAATTGGGATTTGGGCGCAACGTTTTTCGCTCGGGAAATTGGGAAATGGGGATTTTGGGAAATTCGGATATTTCCCGGGAAATTGGGATTTGGGCGCGTTTTTACTCGCGATTTTGGGAAATTGGGATTTAGGGTAATTTGGATATAACCCGTGAAATTGGTAATTTGGCGCAGCGGTTTTTTGCTGAAGATTTTGGGAAATGGAGATTTTGGGCGCAGCATTTTTCGCTCGGGATTTTGAGAAATTAGGATATTACCCGGAATTTGGATTTTGGGCGAAGCGTTTTTCGCTGAGGATTTTGGGAAATTGGCATTTTGGGTCGCAGCGTTTATCAATCGGGATTTTGGGAAATTGGGATTTTGGGAAATTCGAATATTACCCGGAAAGTTGGGATTTTGGGCGCAGCGTCTTTCGCTGGGGATTTTGGGAAATGGAGATTTTCGGCGCAGCATTTTTCGCTCGGGATTTTGAGAAATTAGGATATTACCCGGGAATTTGGATTTTGGGCGAAGCGTTTTTCACTCGGGATTATGGGAAGTTGGGATTTTGGAAAATTCGGATACAACCCGGGAAATTGGTAATTTGGCGCAGCGTTTTTTGCTGAAGATTTTGGGAAATGGAGATTTTGGGCGCAGCATTTTTCGCTCGGGATTTTGAGCGAAGCGTTTTTCGCTCAGAATTTTGGGAAATTGGGATTTTGAGCGCAGCGTTTTTCGCTCGGGATTTTGAGAAACTGGGATTTTGGGAAATTCGGATATAACCCGGAAAATTGGGATTTTGGGCGCGTTTTTTACTCGGGATTTTGGGAAATTGCGATTTTGGGAAATTCGGATATAACCCGTGAAATTGGTAATTTGGCGCAGCGTTTTTTTGCTGAAGATTTTGGGAAATGGAGATTTTGGGCGCAGCATTTTTCGCTCGGGATTTTGCGAAAATTGGGATTTTGGGCGCAGCGTTTGTTGGGATTGGTACCCGGGAAATTGGGATTTTGGGCGAAGCGTTTTTCGCTCGGGATTGTGCGAAATTGGGATTTTGGGCGCAGCGTTTTTCCACTCGGGATTTTGGGAAATTGGGATTTTGGGAAATTCGAATATTACCCGGGAAGTTAGGATTTTGGGCGCAGCGTTTGTTCGTTGGGGATTTTGGGGAATGGAGGTTTTCGGCGCAGCATTTTTCGCTCGGGATTTTGAGAAATTAGGATATTACCCGGGAATTTAGATTTTGGGCGAAGGCCGGGGTGGCTTTCGCGGCCGTTGGGGTGGGGTGGGTGGGGTGGAGTGGGGTTGGGGTGGGTGGGTGTTGGCGTTTGGGGATGGGGTTGGGTTTCCTGGATGGGATATTGGGCGTGGCTGTTGGGCGTCTGGAGTGGGCGTTGGGCGTGGGCGTTGGGAGCTTGGGACCTGGGCGTTGGGACGGCTTTGGGACTTGGGCGTTGGACATGGGACGTTGGGGAAAATAAGAGTTTTTCACTGGTTTAACAGGAGGTTGGGTTTTGGCGGGTCTGTTAGGGGAGTTGGGGGAGATGTGCATGTAGGGTCGGATGGGGGAGATGGGGGAGATGGGGGAGAGGGGGGGAAGGGGGAAAGGGGTGAGATTGGGGAGATGGGGGAGATGGGGGAGATCGGGGACATGGGGTACATGGGGGGAAGGGGGTGTTGGGGGACTTGGGGCCGTGGGGTCGCTTGGGGGAGATGGGGGACAGGGGGGACTTGGGGGAGATGGGGAAATTGAGCCGGATAGCACAGTTGTGAGAAAAGGGGGACATGGGGGAGATGGGGGAAAAAGGGGACTTGGGGGGGACAGAAAGAATGGGGAAGATAGGGCAGATGGGGGAGAGGGGGGAGAGGGGGGAGATGGGACAAATGGGACAGTTTGGACAGATGGGACAGTTCGGACAGTTCGGACAGATGGGATATATGGACAGATGGGACTGTTGGGACAGTTGGGACAGATGGGACAGTTGGGACAGTTGGGACAGTTGGGACAGACTGTACAGTTGAGACAAACGGGACAGATGGGACAGTTGGGACAGATGGGCCAGTTGGGACAGATGGGACAAATGGGACAAATGGGACAGTTGGGACAGATGGCACAGATGGGACAGTTGGGACAAATAAGACAGTGGGACAGATGGGGCAGTTGGGACAGCTGGGACAAATGGGTCATTTTGGACAGATGGGACAGCGAGACAGATGGGACAGTTGGGACAGGTGGGACAGCTTGGACAGATGGGACAGTTGGGACAGATGGGACAGTTGGGACAGATGGGACAGTTTGGACATATGGGACAGTTGAGACAGATGGACAGATGAGACAGTTGGGACAGATGGGACAGATGGGACAGTTGGGACAGATGGAACTGTTGGGACAGCTGGGACACTTGGGATAGTTGGGACACTTGGGACAGATGGGACAGTTGGGACAAACGTGACAGATGGGACAGTTGGAGAGTTGGGACAGTTGGGACAGATGGGACAGTTGGGACAAACGGGACAGATGGGACAGTTGGGACTGATGGGACAGTTGGGACAGTCGGGACAAATGGGACAGTTTGGACTTATGGGACAGTTGGGACAGCGGGACAGATGGGACAAATGGGACAGTTAGGACAGTTGGGACAGTTAGGACAGTTGGGACAGTTGGGACAGATGGGACAGTTGGGACAAACGGGACAGATGGGACTGTTGGGACGGATGGGACAGTTGGGACAGTTGGGACGGATGGGACAGTCGGGACAAATGGGACAGTTGGGATAGATGGGACAGTTGATACAGATGGGACAGATGGGACAGTTGGGACAGATGGGACAGCGGGATAGATGGGACAGATGGGACGGTTTGGACAGATGGGAGATTTCGGACAGACGGGACATATGGACAGATGGGACTGTTGGGACAGTTGGGACAGATGGGACAAATGGGACAGTTGGGACACTTGGGACAAACGGGACAGATGCGACAAATGGGACAGATGGGACAGTGGGGACAAATAGGACAGTTAGGACAGATGGGACAGTTGGACAGATGGGACAGTTGGGACAGATGGGACAGATGGGACACAAATGGGACTGTTGGGACAGTTGCGACAGATGGGACAGTTTGGACAGCTGGGACAGTCGGGACAGATGGGCCAGTTGGGACAGATGGGACAAATTGGACAGTTGGGACATATGGGACACAGCGGGACAGATGGGACAGTTTGGACAGATGAGACAGATGGGACTGTTGGGACAGGTGGAACAGTTGGGACAGATCGGACAAATGGGACAGTTGAGACAGTTGGGACAGATGGGACAGATGAAACAGTTGGGAAAGATGGGACAGATGGGAGAGTTGGGACAGCTGGGACAGTTTGGACAGATGGGACAGATGGAACAGTTTGGACAAATGGGACAGTCGGGACGTTTATTTGTCTTGCGTCTATAGTTTGAGCGATCATGCAAGGTTACACTTTAGGAATATATTTCAAAATTTAAGTACGCCTTAAAGAGTCGAACTCAATTTTATTTGGTCCTGGAGTTATTCATGCAAAACAGTTAAAGATAATTGACTTTCATCGACTCTAATTAGGATTTAGGGACTCTATCCGCTTACGGACTCTATTAGGGATATAAACTCCTATTGATTGGGAATCAAAATGGCCCCTCATATTACCCCACACCCTCTTATTCGGGTCACTACATAAGTTAATTAATATGCTGCTTATACTGTTACGACCCTGTTTGCATATGCTGCTTATACTGTTACGACCCTGTTTGCATTGACCGCATTTCAGCGTGGTTTGCATGTACGCCGTCTCCCAGTTGTGTTTCCTTTGCACTTTATGAAGTCAGTTTGTTTTTAATTACGGAACAAACATTTTCAACAACGTGCAAATCGCAGAAAACTGAATAACTTCTCGTTGCTCGATTCTTATAGCAGCTCCTGTAAAAACCACACTCAAAACCTGTTTATTGTAACGTTTGCAACGTTAAAGCAATTAACTTTGTGCCAACCATTCACAAATACTCGGCATAACAACCTAAAACACCCAGTATAACAGATGCCCTCAGTGTTTTATTTTGCCTACACGCAGCAGTTATCTGACAGACCCACAATATTAACGCGTCAGTTCGAACTAACCATAGCCAATTCGAATTCTCAACTAAACCAAGCGGCAATAATTACTGTACTGTCGCACTATTTTTAAGATGTTGCTATTGCAAATATTGTAATTTTTCATTAATAAGTTTATGCTTCAAAAAAATTGTACCTGACGTAAACAAAAAAACCTCAACCCATCCCCAACTTTTAAAATTTATCATTGCTGAAATTCGCTCGAACATATAGCTACAGCTGCGATTCAACCGATTCTAGACAATTTGAAAATTGCTACATATAAAGCATACAGTATACTCTTATTTTTCAATATATCCATGTATACATAACAGAAGTATTCCACGCCGAACGAAGGCAAAACGGTGTTCTGGACATGGCCAGAAAAAAATCATATCTTCAAAAGATGGAAAATTTTCTGTGGAGTTATCCGTAGTTAAACTCTGGTCTCGCATTAGGCTGTTGTTCCCACTCGAGATTTAAGCTAAAAAGTTACTATATTTTTGTTTTACATGAGCCAAACTTGAACAGCCACAACTATGAATCATTTAGAAAGCATGGCCCACGGCTTGATTCCGGCCGCGGTAAAAACTATCGCCGTGGAACAGCGCTAATATTATAACATATCTAACAAACTATTCACTGCACTATGCAAATTAACACATTATTGCAATCGCATTACATATATTGCACAATCGCTTTTTGGTCATCACACACAAAATCATTAAAGCGACCAACAAAGTTAAATCCTAAAGTTATTTTAAAATTATGTTATGCAAACTCTATAATAACTTGCGTACAGCAGGAGCAGAACAAGTTTTCAAATAATGTACAATTGAAAATAGTTACTTGGCGTTTCGTTCGCCATTTACATTGAAACTCCCATTTTTAAAATCGAACCAATCCGAAACCTAACGTTTATGGCAAAAAATGATATGTTATGTATCATAGTAAAATTAAATAATTGTGACTTGACTCAAAATCACATTTACAAAATGTGAAAAATTTATGATAATTGCGGCCAACGTTACTTTAAGGGCCGTAACAGTAGATTAAGCGTATTCCTGAGCTTAAGCATAAGCTTAAGCGTTGCAAAAATGAGTTCCTAGGCCTAAGCCTAAGCAAAAAAATGTAATCTAGAATCTAAATCTACTTTTTTGTAGACCTACCAGAAACCTGGACGGCCCTTAAACAAACATGGACCATAATTCCTATAGCAAAATAAGGCTTTTTCACGGGCAAATATCTGCCTTACATTTGGAGGCACGACTTCTATTGCTACATCTCTGCCATTTTTAGTAAATTTCTTCAACAATAGAATAAAAATCGAAAAAATTGCTGAGTCGTTTTCAATTCTTTTTACATTTCTGAAAATCCATTTCAATAAAATTGGAAAAGGTCCATCTCAATACGTGATTTAGATATCGCTCTGGCTAATTTTCAAACTGTCCAGTATGCAACGCGCGTAAACATTCATGTACTGCATTATTTGAAGACGTTTTTGTATTGCAAATATTTCAATTGCTTTTGCAATTTTACAATTCCGAAAAGTGGCTTGCAATACAATGGTAAATCGGCCCGTCAGTGTACTATTTTCCACTCGTGCGTTCATGTGACAGAACTTGCAGCTGCAAACAATTGTGTATTTTTGTAAGAACATAAAATTTGAGTTAAATTACAGAAGCGTATAACGCACTGCTATAAAACTGATTAGCAATTTGATATACAACACATCACAGAGTAAAATTCTGACACGTATTATTTACAGCACGCTTTGCAACAATAACAATAAACGTATTAAGCAACAATGTACACCGCAATATGGCTAATTACATGCCTATTATGGCGCATATCAGAATGACGACCCCCAGGTACAAAGGGTTACAGTCGGGATTTCATTTCGGGAAGATATAAAACTTCAAACTCTTCAAAGACATTACAAAATTTTTTTGCCAGCAAGCGAAAAAACGTTTTGACTAATACGAATCAGTAGTTCACCTGAAGGGATTCAAAATTGCAGCTAATTTATTGTTCTTTCAGTATTATTAGAAGTACAATATCCCATGTATAACTCTGTTTCACATTTCTGCTTCTGCCCTTACTCCACAACCGACAACAATAAGGAAAAGAAGCACATATAATTTCAGACATATATTTATGCTAATCATACGCATACAAATTTCTAGAAACAGTCGTATTCTTAAATGAGAACCTGAAGGATCCAACGACCCACATCGAAGGTATTTTTTCCAGCAGCAGGGATTAAAAAGAAAAACAGCGACTGCAATAAACGTTTCAGTTTCGTATTTGGCGTATTTCCTTAAAATCGCATTCCAGACAGACTGTCGCCATATAAGAACACCTTCCCAACACACAATATATAACACAAGAATACATATTATATCTGAATAGTATTGGTCAAGGATCCACAATGGCATATCATCACCAAATTATATAAAAATTTCTAATTAAATATCCATTCCATAAACATACGTATTATTATCTCACGTGTACAATACTGTCCTCGCTTTTGAACGAATATAGAATCAAAATCACAATATTTCCACCAGCCAGACAGGTCTCACCATAAAAGTTTTCAATTTTTGCCAAAATCTTTCATTTTCAGATTCCATTCTGCCTCAGAACAGACACATAGCTTCCTTCCGCAAAGTTGTAATTGAATATTTTTCAGTTTTCGCCCAAACTTTGCATTTTTAAATTCAACTTTGTCCAAAAACAACAACATAGCACCCCTTAAAATGAACCAGTTTATTCTTCATGACCCCCTACAAACGTATCACTGTCCGAGCGTTCAACGCTATCAACCACACGGCCGCTGTCGGCTTGATCGTGATCACATTTCGGAACACTACGTCGTCGTCTCCCATCACCAGCGACGCTTTTCCCGTAAGCTGCCGATGCTGCATGGCGACTACTAAAACTCAACATGCGTCGCAACTTTCGTTTGACGCGTTGTGCCATCGTCTTTGATGCCGTCGCAGTCGCATCCGCAGTCGGCATCGAAATCGATGACGTCATGGATCGAGGTGTCGATGACATTAACTTTGAGCTCTTATCGTCGTCGACAACGTCATTGTTGTCGATACCGTCATCATCATCATCGTCGTCGTCGTCGTCGTCTTCACCATAATCCACATCATTTTCGCCAATATCAAAATCCCCATCATCGACGTCGTCGCCGTTCGACAACGAGCCATAAACTGCTGAATCAGGTGTTGTGCTTGAGCAAAAGCTACAACTTCCACTCACCGTTTCGCCAGTCGTTGCACTGGTATTGGTGCTGTCATTACTATTGTTATTGCCGCTGTTGTTATTATAATTATTGCAATTATTTTTATTATTATTATTGTTGTTGTGATTATTATTATTATTATTATTGTTATTGTTGTTGTTGCTGCTGTTGTTGATGTTATTGCTACTGTTATTCTGTTTACTATTTTCGTTCTTGGCTGTCGTCTGATATTCTAGAACACTGTCAATTTTTGAAAATTTCTTCGGATCGACCCCACTTGTAGCACAGTCATTCGACAAAAACGAGCTGTGGCTGTCAATGGTTTTATTATTATTATTATTATTATCATTGTTATTATTATTGTTCTTGTTGTCATTAGACACATTCACCAGACTGCCACGCTGATTGTTAACGTCCATCGACGTTTCAACAGTGGCGGCAACAGCTTCCAGCGTTGTAGTCGACGTAATCGTTCCGCTACGTTCAGCGAAACGATCCTCGTCATAGCTGCTGCCATTGTCGTCACCATTGCAGTTGACGTATTCATCATTCATTTCATCGTCTTCACCATTATCACGCTCGCCGTCTTCGCCAGCGTCATCGTCAGCTATTGTTCGTGATGTCTTTGGTTGCTCATCTTCATTATCGCCGTGCTTGTGGCCGTTTGAGTCTACATCATCAGTTTTATGATCATCATCAGCATGAGCCCGTGGTGATAATGATGTAATTGAAAAGCAACACGAGTCACCATCATCATCGTTCGATCGGCGGTCCACTTCACCAACCGACGCTGGTGATGACATCATCGGCAACATCTCTCCTTCGTCACTGCACCGAACGCGTAATGGTGACTCGTCAATGTTTCCGTGAGCCTGATCGCCGCTATCGGCTGTGACGGCTGATGTGGTCGTTCGTCGCGATCCACTCGCTGGATCAGTCGTTGCCGGTGTTGTGGCGCTTTGAGCGACCAACTCACCATCAGAGACAACGGCGACAGTGCTGCACCGTGTGTTGGGTTTGAGATGATAACTACTTAGTTGGTGTTCATTCATTGTTGCTGATAGAGCACTGGCTGATTCTGATAAACGCGACGTCTCAGCAGTGACGTAATCGACAACGGTATCGTCACAAGCTACAGGTAGAGGCCGCCGGCGGCCACAAGAATGGTCGTTGTTGCTAATGATGCGATTGTTGCCATTGTCGTTGTTGTAGACTTGCGACCGCACATTCGCTGACGAAATTAACACCGGTGGCATCAGCAGCATTGCACTTGCCCGTCGATTTTGTTCGATCGGTGTCGTTTCGCCAGGCGGCGACGCAACGCCTTCGGTCAGCGTTGGTGGAACGCCTTTCGGCGGCGGTCGCTTTAATCCAATGCCACAGCCAGATGCGTTTACCGCCGCCGTTGTCGTTGTTGCTGCCGTCGACGCCAACAGCGACGTTGGTGGTGACGTCGGCGACAGTAAACTGGCCGTCGCGGCGATCGTGTGAGCTGGCGCTGATATTGACATTTCGACGATGTCAACGCCTCCGCCAGACCGCGACAGTGACGGCGATCGTGGCGATAAGCTATCGGCCGGCGTCATTGAACCCGTTGAGGCAGTGGAAACGGACTTTTTGAATTTAACGCCGCCGCCGCTTTTTGACGCCCGATTGCCGCTGTTGCCGTTTGCAACGGCTGGATGCCTCGTATGAAGATTACGATTGGACGCCGACGATTCGCCGTACGCGCCACTGATCACTGGATGATTTCGAAGCTGAAACATAAGAACTTTTACTGGGTTTACAATTCTTCTCATCAACTGCCTCTTAGAAGTAGAAAGTTTTAATTTCGTTCGTGTATTAATAGTACTAAATAACTATAAGTTGGGCAAAACGGACCAACGTACTTCGTTGTCTTACTTCAATTACTACCACTAATATTCTTGCAACTACTGTTAGCACAACTAAACTAGTAACTATACTTATCTCAAACGTTTACCGTAAAATACAATGACGTCATTACCAGGTAATCGACTGCCAACAAATGCAACTCACCTCGACACCTTTAATTCCTCCACAGCGGCATCGTTCACCAGGTACAGCTATCGGTTGACCGGCACTTGTACCGGATGCGCCAGTTTGTCTCGCAGTCGCGCCATCGGCAGCGGCCGCGTTAGCGACCATGTGACCCAAGTTACGTGGAACCGAAGCATTTTTACACCGGCAAATCTGCGACGACGCCAATGCTGTCATTTGAGTCGTCAACGTTGGCTCCGCCTTTGCTGCTGCGGATCGACGCCGTTGTTTGTCGAAAGCTGCCAGCCATGGATGGCTGTTGAGCATATCGAGGCCTGGACGCCGGGCTGGATCGGCTCGCAAGCAGCATCGAATTAGATCTTGGCATTCTAAAAATATACAGAAAAAGTGTACAATATAGCGGTGTTGCAATATTTGCAACGCCGATATCATGAAAACGAAAACTAAGATCTAAGTTCACCTTCAACATTTCGCTTATGATATCAATAAAACAATCTCAGGTCTCAGAAATTTTACAAAATTTACAAACGGCGCAAAAACGAAACTCTTTTAATCCCTCACACGCGCAAAATAATTTAATTAATTCAAGCTGCTTGAATACCGAACTTACACGTGCAAGTTGCATTTCAAGTGTTTGCAGCAAAAACTTGCAACTTGCATGTGCAATTTCGGTATTCAAGAAGCTTGAATTAATTCAAATATCGAACTTATTTGATATTTCGCAGTCTACGGCGATGGCGACAAAACCAGTTTTACATTGTTAAGCACAAAGTAGAAATTGTATCGGTACAATAGCGGTTTCAAGTAAATTTCGAGTAAAGCCTTCTTTACGCGTGATCTTGCAGCTATAACTTGCAGCTGCAAGTTATTCATGATGATTATACACAAAGAATTAAGTAATAGGTATAATAGCCTTGCATGTTGAATTAATTCATCATCATTGGCTGAAGTCAATTGCAGTCGTCTGCAAATATTCATATGCATTCATGTGCAGATTCGAAATAAATATGATGTTTCCGTACAAATACTTGCAGCTGCAAGTATTTCGGCATGTTGCAGCTGCTAGTTCTCACTGCTAAAACTTGCACGTGTGAATAGGGTTTTAACTAGATGCCCGAGGAATGTCGAACGCCTCCTGGTTATTTTCCGTTACCAACCTTTGGACAAAGGGTTCCACCAGCCAATGCGTCCACTCAATATATCTTGGTCGTCGTGAAATGGAATGTTTCCAGATACCATATCGTACAACAAAATGCCTAAAATTAGAATATACTCGTCAAAGCGGTTGTAATATATACAATGCTAACGCTGCAACAAACTTGACTCCGCAAAGGAAGCCGAACGAGCGATAATCGCATTTTATACGTACGTATCAATAAATCTGTTTTTGAGTAGCATTCAACCCCTTCCCCCCAGCCCCGCCCCCCCCCTCAAAGTGAGCTATAATGTACCCTTGATTCCTAAACCAGTGTTCCAAAACGGATACAAAAGGCTTTTTATACAAAAACGAAGCTTACCCAAAGACCATACAGTCGCGGCTTCGCCACAATAACTTCCATTTTGAATCCATTCCGGTGGGCTGTACACTCGAGTTCCTAGAATGTCAAATGTCAGTTAGAAAACAAGAGCCCATGAGATCAGAGACGGAACGTTTTTCTGTGGGACTGCAATACAGTAAGCTCATTCTTTAGACTAAATTTTTGTTTTAGCTTATGTATAAGTTCATTCTTGTGGTTAGGTAGGAATAAGCATACACTACTGTTGCGGCTCTATTCTATAAATTTGCCGAAACCAGTAAAATACACCACTCAGAATACTCAGCAGATATATTTGTCAGACAGAATCTTTAACAAATAAATATAATTCAAATACACTCGAATCGTTTTTGCACACCCGCAACTTCTGTGCGTAAACAATTTATGCGGCAACATGTCCGCTACCACTTCACTTCAAAAAAACGTCGCAACTCCAATTTCGACGTGCCACATGCGTTGGAAAACGTCCTTTGACTAAACGTGAAGCTACAAGTTCTCGCTGCAAAAACATTTGCTCTTGTGAATACGACACGCGTTACCTTTAAATTCAGTATACGGACTGGTTTTGTAAAACGCGCCAGATCCAAAATCAATCAGTTTTAAGTGTCCAGTGGCGGTGTTGACGACAAAATTTTCATCTTTAATATCGCGATGTAGAACGCCACATGAAATGCATTCGCGTACCGTATCGACAATCTGAAAACAACTGTCTTTCAATAATGAAATGCTTAATACAGCGGGCTTGAGTGCGGAAGACCCCCAATCCTGCTTAGTATCGCTTCAAATCGCAGAGGATGTAGGGATGCGGGAGCGTCCCTGCACAACATAACTCAAAATTGACGAAAAATTTTCACACTAGAAACTTGGTTTTTAAAACAGGAAGACAAAACATTTTTATGCTACGATTGAAAAAGTTCCAACCCCACATTTGAGTAGTGGCGGGATGAAACTACAAAAGTGCCAAGATATTAATGTTACAAACGAAGATGTACATAATTTGAATAAAAAATATTGCCAAGGCATAGCGGTTCTTAGTGACCACTACGGTTCTGACGCCACTTTTTCATTTTGTCCTGTCTGTATATACCTGAGCAAAGAAGGCCCGGGCCAAAGTTTCGCTCAACGGCCCATGATCGCTGATATAGTCAAACAGATCTTGGCATGGCGTAGGACGTTCCATCACAATATAGTACGATCCGGATCCGGTGCGGCCTTCGAACCAATCGTAGAGACGGATGACGCCGGGGACATCGCGAACGTGCCACATTAGGCATACTTCCAGTGGGACACGGCGACCATCGAGCTGCAAGATAAAAATATTAAATCACAGGAGTGTCCAGTCTGAGAGTTTTCGGGGACGCCAAAGGCGTAGCAACTAACCAGATAGTGGCTTTAGGGGTCAAAGTCAAATCGCTGCCGGATCTTTGTAAAAAACATTTTAAATACTGTTCCAGTTTGTAACGGAAACACATGAGCCTTTGAAATTTTCGCAGAAAGTAGCACTGAATTTCCCGAAATCTGGTTACACCCACGTCAGCCGCTGCCTCAAATCCAAACAGATACTTTACTGTCTTGTCGAAGCAGTCTTATTGAACATATGATCGTTATATTAACATTACAGTTCGACCTTGCACTATATTATCCGTTTACAGCAACCCAAATCAAGGGTTGTTTCGTTTCATCCCCGATTTCTTTCCAAACAAACAACACTCTACCACAGCATTTAACTCTATATTTCGCGCTTTCATAACTGATTGTTAACCAGACAGACATATGCGTATTGGATACCTAATTAATTCTGACATGTAAACAAACAATTCACATCCGATGGTCGTCTACTTAAGAGTTCCTCCTGTCACAACAAATCACCGTCGACCGGCAAAATATACCGTTTTGTGCAATAATATGAACTGTCTCTGTCTACTGTCTAGCCGATAAAACAACCTTGGCTCAATGCCAATTTTGAATTTACTCAAACACAAAACATCGGACACATCAGACTAAAGACGTTTTGGAAACAAGCTTTATTAGCTGGTTATACCGATAAATAAATATATATAAAACGAAAAGTAGAAAAACTTTAATCGAAGAAGACTAAAACAACTGGAAAAGCATATAATTGCGAGATATATATTATTTAGAAGTAATTTTCAGCACGAAACCAACGGAATGTCTAGCATTCATAACACGAAAACGGACATCGATTTTAACCGGAAACGAATATTCGGTTATACCCTGGCTTACACCCAGACATCCATGCCAAGAGAGAGAGTAAGCTTACGTACCATGCCATACTCGCGTACTTGTTCGCGAGCGACAGATTTGATCGCCACCGGTGCGCCATCGCTCAACCGGAACCCGGAATAAACCGTTCCAAAACCGCCGACACCCAACACTGGACCGGATTTATATTGTCGCTTCATCGTCGAGTACGAATGATCAGATCCGCCGGAACTTGCAGATTCTGAAAAATTTTGTAAAATAACACATTATATCGCGAAGAGGGGAAGGCGTCCGAAGAAGATATCGAGTTAGTTGGTAACGGCCGTTTGTGGGTCAAACTTCTGAGAATTTGACGGGTCAACGAACGGGTCGTGGGTCAAAATTTAGGAAATTCAAATAGGTTAATAGTGACGCAACATTGCAGCACTAAAATGAACAGAAACCGAATGCGACAGCTTTTCATTTTGTCATATGTTTTCCACGCCGAACACGTTATACTCCGCGAGACACATTCGAAGATATCGGCCACAGTGCAAACTAAGACCCCCTATGACATACATATGCTTGCCTGAGTTTGACCTCGTTCCGCCTCCAACGCCGTTGCCATTCGATCCGCGTCGATTAAACAGCGTCGTTGAGAATCCGGCGAAAAACCGTTTTTTGAACGACGACGATGTCGACGCAGATGTTGACAACGACGACGACGCAGCAGACGTTGTCACCGTCGGTTTCACCTCGGCGACAGTCGATGCTATCGCGTCGTCGTCCGTCGACACGACAGTCGCCGCCACTGTCGAAGTCGCGTCGGCAATTAACGACTTCTGCGGCACCACAGTAATGACTTGACTGGTAGCGTTAGTGACCACTGTGGTAGTGTTATTATGTTGTAAGCTCGTTGCTGTTGAAGCAGCTGCGTCATGATACGATGAGTTGAGTTGAATATAACTCGTGTCGCCGCCGTCGTTTCCATCGACGGCAGTAGCGGAGGCACAAAGAGCGTTGTCGCTCGTCGCGTCACCGCTTGAGCAAGCAGTCGCCATTGCGGCGTCAAAGTGCGACAATGGCGACTGCTGTTTCGCCACAACGACTCGGCCACAATCGGTGCTATCGACGCCACATCTCGCCGCGCGTATGGCATTTGGCGGCGACAGAGACGACAGATCGCCTAGTGGCAACGGCGGAAATTTGGTAAATTCGCCGTCGTCAACGCTCGACGGCGATCCAGCATCAACATCAAACGATACCGCCGCCATTGTCACGTCAACGCACGGCGATTGCAGACGACGACCAGACGAGGGTGGTGGCGTTGACGACGACGGCGATATGACGTCATCAGAAACACTGTTCGACAGTCGGTTTGTGACGCCACTGATACGAGACGGGACCGGAATCGCCGCCGACATTTGAAAACGAGCTTTGGAATGAGCCATACGAGGCTGAGGAGACGCCGAATAGCTAGTCATAGTTGTTGGTATTATTTGTTAGCTGAGCGATTAACTTTTCTAAATGCTTATGCCTGATGGCTTAAAACATACGTAATTAACGTAAGCCAAACGGTAACGTCCACAAAAATCATTCAACAGATAACACGAAATATGTTGTCAAATATACCAATTATAAATATGTTTATTTAACAGATTTACAAATAACATTAGTAGCCTAAAAGCAGAACAACGAATTAAGTTTCGAGGGCCATATTCTTAGATGTATGCTACACAACCCCATCGCAGTTAAAGAAACTAGGTTGTAACCATCATATGTCCCACTGGAACCTGTAATTTCGTTCATTTTGAAGCAAAAATCATCAACAACGTCACCACTTTACACTAGCCAGCAGAGGCGTACGGACAAAAAGAAAGTTGCTGCCTCCCAACAGGGCAAATATTTTTGTCAGTTAGAGGGATGGCCTGATTGAATATATACTCGCTATCCATCTGACAACACTGTTTTAAGAAAGAATCAGTAGTTATTTTCGATGCTGACCCCCGACAGTCCAAGTTTCTCGACGCGCCACGGACACTAGCACAGGAATTGTTCTTCAATCCCTGATTATCCAATCCTGTGCTGTTGTTCACTCCCCAACATTTAAAGTTAAGACTTAGGCTTAGGAAAATGATGAGGGTGGAGGTTTAGGCTTAGGCAAACATGTGAGGAATGCGTACAAGACCCCAATTTTGACTTGTACCAAAACTTTGACTCATCGAAGCGAGCGATTGCTGTTGTTAAACCAATTTTAATTTTCAAACACAGATCAAAAACAGCGCAATAATTACACAATGTTCACTGACGTCAACCGGCAGCAGCACAGCAACAATAACAATTTTGTCGATATAGGCGGACATCCAAACCAAATAAACAACAACAACAACAACAACAACAATAACACGAATCCAAAAGCCTACCATTTGTTTATGAATGAGCTGAACAGCTGCTGGCACTACTACTGAAACCCTGAAATGAAGAATGCCGCCCGCCAAACATTTGCAATGATGTGGCCTTAAAATGGTGTGTGTCTGTGTTGTGTGGGAGTCGTCAATGTGTAGTAGGCACACACAGACGTATTTTTAGACACACACATAAGCGTAACATATATCATATTAAACAAACATGATACGAAAAACGTACGTTTTGGCCAATTTTACTATTGTATACATGTCGTGGGCCCAATCTGCTATTCAGGCCAATTACGAATTGGCGCGCGCCAATCTGCTATTTTGCGTAACAGAAGGTTCGCCTAGGCTAAACTGCTATTAAACTTATAGACCAATCAGATTTAATTACTTGGACAGATGCGACACTGTTAACCAATCAGCGTTAGTTTTATATATCTATTGTTTTTCTACATTTTACACTCGCTATTTCACTTAGGCCAATCGGCCTGAATAGCAGATTGGCCTGTGACATAGACATCACTACAGTTGGACACGTTTCGTTCCCGTTAACAATTTAACCCTAACACTCAACAAGCATAAACCTAAGCCTAAGAAGAGTTGATCTTAAACGTGGGATCAAGTGTACAAAAGCCTCTAAGTTTAATCCTAAGTCTCAGTTACGGACAAACACTCTAATTTTCCTACAGTTCGGCTTAAAGTATACAAGAGCCAACAGCCACACAGACAAGTTACAAGACACACATGACAATATAATCTGACCAACAACTGCCATTTACAAATAAAATCTGAAACGATGCGGTTACCGCTTTCCTACCCCTATAGGTGGCTCGTCTCCCTAGGCGCTTCGCTTTAATTGAATCAGCGGCAAGAAAGTGTGTAAACAGCGGAACATAACGTAACGTTTATCTCATGAATTTTGAGATAAACTTTAAAAAACGTACATTGATGGGCTGAAAAGTAACTAACATAATTAAAAAATTCCTCGCTTGTTACGCTTGCTCACAAGAAGCGGTTAACGAAAGTGTTTATCCTATTCCGAAACAAAATCTTGATTGCACACCTGCTCAGCGAATGTTTACGATCATACAGGTGAAGGGAAGCGTCGGCGACCGGCACGGCGTTGCCTCGGCTCTGTACTAAAAAGTGGTTTCTTTTACTTATCTCTCACTACAAAAATTTTGGAGAGAGAGAGGTACACATTTGAATTGCATCCGGATCCGGGTAGTCCTGGTATAAAATTTCCACGTCCGAGTTTTGGCTTTAAGGAATTCCTGGCCCAGGTTTAGGAATTCAGATTAAATGTTGCAACTCTAGTATATGTGCCTCCACTGTATATACGTATATAATATAGGTATGTATATCCTTTGATATATGCTTCTGTTATAAATACAAATTTAATGTATTGCGGCTCGGCTCGGCACTTGACAGGCTATATGACCATTCAAAATTTTTCATTTTTATCATTCAAGCTTTCAAGTTAACGAGAATACATTATTGAAAGCAATTCTGCTCAATTCTGATATAGTTACCCCTAATTACTGTCGGCTAAAATCAAAACCGAGCTGCTGCCCACCAATGGTGCACACAGATATCTCTCAATCTGATCGAACAGACAAAATTGCTAGGCTTCGGGTTAAGCTGAAAATCATTTTTATTCAAAACTAACTGTTAAATATAAACGCATTAAAATATTGGGCTTTGTTAGAAAACATTTCTGCCAAAGATTCCGCCGCTATTCTAATACTTGCACAATAAGCTGCTAACTTGCGTCTGCCAAAATAAACTCATGTGTCTAGCCTAAAAACGAAAAGTATATCTGATCCGATCAGATACGCTAATGCAGTATACCGGAACCGGATGTCGATTTTTGCATAAACTAGACCCTAGGAATGTTGTACCAACCAGGGTTAATGTGAATGGGCCCCCACAACATTCATGGTCCAGCCAAATTATGCAGCGCAGAATTTGGACGTGGACACCATGAAGAAATGCCAGACATAGCATAACATTTTGTGAAACGGAAATAGTACTAAACTTTGAACCGGGGTAACAGTTGAATTCTTCCTCCGGAAAAAACAAACCAGTTTAGATTTTCGCCACATGCCAGTTTAATTATTCCCCCACAAGAATTTAACAAACGCCGCTGTTTAATTCACGGATATTGAACACAAATTTAGCCCTGGCATTCAACTGGCACCGTGTATTCAGGTCAATTATGATTAATTCAGCTTGTATTTTTACAGTACCTTAAACAACAGGGGTGATGGGCAAATTCTAGCTTTTTAACCCAGCGTCACCATTTATATATACCATGATTTGCTAACAACAGCTACAAAAATAACGGACATGATGTAAAGGAACGCTCGACATGCTTTCTTCGCTTCCAACATAAAATAGACCTCCGGCTCCGATAGAATTTTTACGGATGTCCCGGCAATTTAACACTTTGTGTAGTGTTTTCATATTCAAACCACCTGTGCTTTGCAAATGAGGTCGTTTGCAACGATACAGCCATTCTGCAAGCTGGAACTATCGACGGTTGTGAAAAATCAACTTTAAAAATATATTTTTGACAACATTTTGTACAGTTTTGTTAAACTTACAAATCCAAAATCAGTTTCATTACTCATTTTTGGTCCACTTCCGGCTCCGGTGTCGTCAAAACATACTCCACAGCTGGATCGATGCGAGCCAAGAACAAACCGATTCCAAATCCAAGCAATTTTCAATCCGATCCGATAGTCTCAGATCATCGCCGATTGTATCGGCTACCGAGAATACTATAATAATGAACGTTACGTAGTAAAAACATTTACTACGAATCACAAAAACACCCTGCCAATTGGTTTTTAAAACACGGAACAAGCATACTCCGTCAGAACGTAGTCAACAGTTATTTTCAGAGCATCAAACGGATTTCAAACAGTGTCCTTTAACAACAATGTCCATGTTTCGTACACTCAAATACGTATATTCGCGTGAGTACTACAACAGATTTACGTACTGCGTAGTAAACATTACTACGAATTACAAAAACAACCTACTGAATCCGGTGCTCGTTTCATTCATAATATATTTTGATTTCGCGTAGATTTTCATTGCCAAAACAACTACTAACGTACATAAATTATACGTATAGCACTTGATATCTTTCTAACGTCCATCGTATTATAGCGAGTACAACGTGTATACTTCGAACTGGACCGTTTGTCCTCCCACGCCATCATTAAAACGTTTATATAACACGAAATACGTTGTCAATTTTAGATAAAAACAACAAAGTTAGCTTGGATTTTTTTAATTGCATATATGTCGCAGGCCAATCTGCTATTCAGGCCAAGTATTAATTGGCCTTGGCCAATCCGCTATTCAGGCCAATTATAAATTGGCCTAGACCAAGCTACTATTAAACTTATAGACCAATCAAATTTGATTATCTGGACAGACGCAATAGCGTTAACCAATCAGCGTTGGTATTCGTATTTTATCGCTGTTGTTTTGCAAAATCTCACAATCGCAATTTTGCCCTCCACCAATCTGCTATTTGCTCGTAACAGCAGATTGACCTAGGCCAATTAGCAATTGACCTGAATAGCAATTTGGCCTACGACATATGCACATTTTGGCATAACTTAGACTTTGGCTAAAAAGCTGTAGCTTAACCATGTGGAGAAGTTTGCACACAAGAGCTTAAGCCTGTAATTCCAAATTCCTAACGGGTAATGCGTTTAAAGCCAATATGTAACAACCAAAATTAAATCCGATCCCGTCATAAAAATTCAATATTCTTCAGATACACTCTACATTGCAGATGAATCTACGACAATTCCTCACACGACAACTTGTCGTCCAACAGTGTCGTGCGCTAACGCCAATTAATAAATCTAAGCATCTAAGCCTAATCCAAAGCCTAATTACAAGATGTCGGACGACTTGGCTGGCATCAAATCAAACAAAAGTTCGTAAGTTTACTTCCTTGTCGAAATATCCAATAGGCTCTGGTAACACTTTGGGTTAAGAAACCTGTTAAGAAATCAAACCACTCTTAGATTCTCATGTTTTTAAATTGATCTAAAAACTTCAGTTTATAATCCAAACCATCCAATATGTAAACAAACCATTCCCTGACGCCAATAGGTCAACTTCCACACCCTACAAAACACAACCAACGCCAACGTTTATATACATATCGTTGGCCAATCTGCAATTCAGGCCAGTTACCAATTGGACAGGTCAAACTACTATTCGAAGCAAATAGCAGTTTCCAGTTTGGCATAGGCCAAATAGCGATTGTGAGATGTCGCAAAACAAGAGATGTAAGACCAACGCTGATCGGTTAATGGTATTGTGTCTGTCCAAATCATCAAATCTGATTGGCCAATAAGTTCAATAGCAGCTTAGCCCAGGCCGAACTGCTATTACATAAATAGCAGATTGGCGCACGCCAATTCGTAATAGGCCTGAATAGCAGATTGGCCTACGACACACAGCCTACGCAAATTACGCGTGTACCCAGCCAACATAAACAAACACAGATATCAATAATATTCCATTGATAAAAATTCGTCCACGTTATCCATTCATATCTTGAGACTACTACTACTAACTAATAGCTAGTAAATATGCAAATTATGCAATGTTTATTTAATTGATATCAAATTAAGCTTCAGTCATATACACAATACAAACATACGTATTCAGGAGCGGAGCCAAGATTTTAGAACATAAGTGGATGACGATGTGTTATTAAAATTTCGAAGGCAGGTTGAGGTTGAGAATCAAAGTGCGACGGCGCCCCTGGACAAAAATAATGGAGGAAGGGGGGTTCACAACGCATATTTCATGAATTTAATCCATAAAATAGACTTAGGCTTAGAATTGAAGCTTACGGTTGGCTGTACTTTTGTTGACGTCCGGCGCCGTCCGCCATCGCCCAGGACCCGTCCGGTACTGTCCGTCAACATTTCGTGCCGTCCGTCCTCATGCTGTTGAATTAGGCGCCGCACAACAAGTATCGTGCAACCCTTGGGTGGCAGCTTTCAATTAGCAATAATATCAGCAATAATATTCATGGAAGACTTTTGCCTTCTATCAAATTAGCACTTTTACTTTCAAGAACGAAGTAAACTAATATCCACACAAGAGATAATGCTATAAAATTGATTTAATAACCAATTTCTGGTCGTGAAATCAAATGAAACGAGTTGCTTTGGAAACCTAAATAACCGAACACTGGTTTGTCAGACAAAACAATGAAAAAAAATTAGACAACCTGTACTGGCAATAAAAGGCTGACGAGCCGCCTACCTCCCACACAGCGAAATTAAAATTGAATTGCATTAGCATTTGGTGACGTAGTAGAACATTCCAGAAATGTCGTATTTGTTCTAAACATCAAGGATGTATGGGGCCCAGCACGGCGAATTGGATGGTGCAATATAGACTCACCTGCCGGCACCTTGTACTGCTGCTAACATTATTTATATACGAATGCAAGTTTTGATTTGAACGTCACTGAGTACTTTGTCAGTAACATCTTACAATATAGCTTGTTTATATATTGCACCGGATTCTATCACGACAATTCGTCTCCCAACAAATTGGCCGAACGACGACGTGTACTCGTCCACAAGACAACTTGGGCACGTATCACGTGGTGCGACAACTCGCCGACCTCGTAAACTGTTGCCCCGTGCAACGGTCAACGCCCCGCTTGCGCTCTAATTTCATTTTTGCACCAGAAATTTTCTTAGAAAAGTTTTCCTTTTAACTTTAAAGTCAAATTAAGCTTCATCGGTATACCTTCCGTGTTGTAGTTTGTTACAAAATCCCTTGAAATTGCGGCGGTTAAAGGGGGGGCAGCAGTTCCCTTATTGCAACGTACAAAAAGTGTACCCATGCCACAGTATTTCGCGCACGTTTTTACAAGCCACTGAAATTCAGAAAACCAACCAAAAGACCCCCACTCGGGTCTACTAAAACTCGTGAACGAGGGATCGGATGAGTTTCTCATCGAACTAAAACAAAACGTCTTAGGTATTGAAACTAAAATTGAGCTTAGTTTTGCTCGCGTCGCTCAAGAGAGTTTAACTTCACTATTATACATTACGGTTGCGCCCTTCCGAGAAATTTCCGGATCCATTGCTGACAAAACCATGGTTGACGAGCCGCCCCTCGTTTTTGAATTAGCTGCAGTGCTCGGGCTTCCAACTGTTTTTTGATTGAAAACGTATATTCAAATCTAAGTTGAAATATATAACTAAAAATAGTGTTTATTTCTTTCTACGTTCAAACACTGTCTTGTGACCATCATTCCTAAAACTATTCCGAAACGTCAACGGTAGCACCCTCAAGCGTTCTTTATTTTAATTGTTTGAACGTATATAATTGAAAAACCTAAAAATTGTTCAAAAAACACCTCACCACAAACCTAATTCGATTTTTTAAACAATAACATTGGAACGCAACCACCCTTCCTAAATCCTGTATACATCCATTGGATTTACTAGATAACATCCATTGTCTTCTCTGTCTCTATCTTGTAATTCGACCACCGTCGCCTTTTAGAAACAGTATTATTTTGCAATAAGTACAAAAAATATTAAACAAGCAATATTTAACCACACCCATTGTCTACAATTACACAACAACTTTCTTAGCTACAAACAAAACTGACAGCGAACCAAATACAGTTTGAACCAGAATGCGGAAGCTGCTTCATACAGCTACAGCTGACGCCAATTAAAAGCCTCTACCACATAAATTATTTTTTCACAAACTTCCCATCTGTCAAAAAATAACTGTTCATTCACAAAGCAATGCTTGCTACACGGCACCCGTTTGCAAATACACAGAAGTTAATACAGAACTTGAATCGTCGGCGCATACAAGGGGAACATATCCTGTCACGAGATTTGTACGCAGCGAAATTCTAAGAAGGATGGGGGCTCTTGAACTCTCTAAATCGCCACTAAGCAATTCATTATTAGACATATATAAAATTTCAATTTTGTAAAAATTCAGATTCAGGTGTGAAATGATCAGGGGAAATCATTATGAGAAGCTGAAATTTACAAAAAAAATTTTGAAATTCGTTCCTTTTACGCAAACGTCGGCTGGGGAGATACAACCGAACCGATCCCATTTTTCAAAACCACCCTAGGATTAATATGGTTTACAAATGCATTATATGGCCCAGTTTATACAGTGTACGTGTATTGCATTTGTAAATCCCTTCAACACGCATTGTTCAAATTTACACCCCCTCCTTTAAGTTTAGGAAAAGCTTGACGTATAAATGTGTTTACGCCTAAACCTAAGCCATCATTACTTTCTAAGCATTAATCATAAATGTACAGAAAAATTTAAGCGTACAAGAGCCGAAATTTCCAATCGGCACCGATTGAGTGAGCGTAACCTGACTGAACACAAATTGTTTTTTGAGACCAAAACAAAACCACGAGGCTGCATAAGTTACAATTAGCTTCTAAATTCACATAGCTGAAAACTAATGGTCACGAATGCAACACGAAACACGAGTACGCAAGGCAAAATCTTGCCCATTCTTTCAATTTGATTAAATTTTACATCGACATTTGCGGTAACAGAACATACTTTAAATAATTACAAACGATTAACACCCAAAAAGTATCATGCTGATCCACTGTGGAAAATCCTGGATTCATTACTGAAAATTTACCAACACGACACAGGTCTTCAAATCAACAACAACAACAACAACAACAACAACAACAATAATAATAATAATAACAACAACAACATACAACCAGTATACAACGTCATAAATCTGGTACACTTAAACCAGCCAAAAATCTAATATATCCAACTAAACCAACAAGATCACCAATTAAATCAAGCATAATACCACAGTAAAGTAATGTTATACCCTTTGACCCTAGGAATTTTTAGGACTTTATCTCTTTAAATACACTAAAAAAGATACTGAAAAATTCGTTATTTTAAATGCAATAACCTTTTATGACCTGCTAAGTAAACAAAAACGCGCAGGCAATAAACATTGTTTCAAAAACCATTTTTTACCATGGATTGAATACTGAACGAACACGATTTACAGCTGTTTGCACGAACGTATTCACTCGATGTATATGTCGTCGGCCAATATGCTATTTAAGTCAATTAGTTAATTGTCCAAGGTCAAATTACTACTATTGATTTTCAAACTAACAAACACCTGCAATTACGACGGAACTCAATATTGGCACAGAAGTTCGACAAACACAAGTCAAATTTAGAAAACTGTGCTCCATTTCCAAAACCTCGCCGTTCACTCGTTCGTACACTACAAAACCTACATACATTTGAGTTGAGAATAAGGATGCTAAATTACAACAATGGATGTTTAATCCATATGTAGTGGATTCAACCACCACGGCAACTGCAACGAAACCACGGAACGAAAATTTTGTGAATACTTTTATCATGGGGCCGTATCTACAAAGTCTCCTGGAAGGTCAAGTAACGACACAGTCATCGGACGCCAAAAGCCGCTTCAGCAACACTTTCGAACCCACCTAGCCCGCCTGGCCCATCATACTACTGTCACAAGGTCATCCACCGTATTTTCGCCAAACCTACGTACACCAGGATGCAATCGGACATCCGGCTCCGGCCGAAAATTCAATTATCCTCCGGCTCCGGCATGTTTTGGGGTCCGATCGCAACCTGTCAGCCTACTCATGCCACCACACACAATTCACAGTATGAAACCCGTTGTAAACTTTGATCAAAAAAATCACTACTGAACCTTAGTTTAAGAAAGTTCAAATCTAAAGTTGCTTCTCCAAATATGTCACCAAGACATGCTAATAAATATCTAACATTCCATTGACGATTAACGATAACAAATATAAACTTATAATATTAATTCTAAACAAAACAATCTCCAGCCTCCACTTTGCCGAAATACCGGGCATTAATTAAAGTTTGTCTACCTAATCTACGCCGATATCACTGCCATATAACAACGTGCAACAAACGCAATCTATCCGCTGAAATTTTTGAACATCACAGAACCCTTACAAGTACTTATTTAAATAACCCTGCTGGAGCCTACCGGTCAAAAACCTAGTTTCCTCCCTCGCTCACAAATCGCTTTGACGCGACGTTACGCCCTGAAACGATATCCCGGTTATTTATTTACAATATATTATTAATATACAGTGGCGAAGCCAGAAATTTTTCACCCAGGGGCACGCGACGATTTACAACAGTGAAGTATAATTCACGCGTGCAGCGAGCGAGAAACCAAACACAACTTGAGCAATAGCAAAATCATAATATAAAATTTTGGTTTTCAATCTCCAATTCTCGGCCCATGGCATACGTGCAACCACCGTAAAATACGCCAGTGCTAACGTATATGGTTATCTTGTCAGCCGGGTCCGCTTTATACACTGTAGAGTCGCCAAAAAGTAAACACAACACGAAAAAAAGTGTACGTACTTTAATTCATAAAATTGTACTATAAATTGATGTACATATGTCACAAATTCATCGAATTCATTCAATCGCTACAATAACACAGCCAGAGTTCACAGATTGGCCGGGTACACAGCCGAAACAATCTTTACGTGGCAGATACGAGGCGAGCATGGCGCCGGGGTATATGCAACAGAAGGGATAAGGGGTTGTATTCGTCACAGAATTTTTGGAAATACAACAAATGAGAAGTACTTTTAGTATGGTTTAAAATCACCGTTTACAGATCCTATTAAGTCAAAAATCTTTTACTTGATCTCCTCTGCCGAAATAAAATCCTGGCTACGGCTCAGTAAGCAAAGACGCATAATCACGGAGTCAAAAATCTTTTACTTGATCTCCTCTGCCGAAATAAAATCCTGGCTACGGCTCAGTAAGCAAAGACGCATAATCACGGAGTCAAAAATCTTTTACTTGATCTCCTCTGCCGAAATAAAATCCTGGCTACGGCTCAGTAAGCAAAGACGCATAATCACGGAGTCAAAAATCTTTTACTTGATCTTCTCTGCCGAAATAAAATCCTGGCTACGGCTCAGTAAGCAAAGACGCATAATCACGGCCGGAGCAGCCACCCACCTTCATTCGGGGGAACCTCCACCCCAACGAGGGGCTCCCCACGCTTATTTTGATCAACACAAAGGGCCCTTGCCCTGGAACTTTGGGCGGCTCCAGCCTAACCTACTCCGACACTGCGCATAATTAATATGTAAGCGAAAGCCGCCTGCAAAACCATGGGTACTTGTTTACTTTTCACCCTTATAAAGTTTCGCCTCAGCCTGACCTAAACCTAAGCCAACCTAAGCCTACGCTTAAACGATAATGCAACAATATTCGTAAACAGCATGGAGCGGGGATTTATTTCGCCTTCTATTAGCTTAAAATTACTGTGTATGATGAGAAACTATACAAACACTGAAACAAGGACGAGTGTGCGTTAGGCTCAAGTACTTTTATACGTTCCTTCGACCTACTCTTAGGTTTAAATTTTGACTTAAGGATTAAGCCAAATTAAAACCGTTTCTGAACCTACGAAACAATGAAAAGCCGCTCGAGTCACGCAATTCAAAGCTTTTGCCGTCATTTAAACGTAAACACACTCATCACAAGCGTAACATTTACAATTTCTAACCAAGTATATATAACTTACAGTTAGACTGTCTTTGGCGTTGCAGGCGTGCGAGCATTTTGCCTATTTCTTGTTTCTCTGTCTATTTCAATAAACTAATAAACGATTACATTTTAAGTTTATTAATGCTACGCGACAATAAAACATTACCTTATTACGTGTTATACACACACATACACACCGTTCCGCCCCTGAATCGATTCTTTAAACTGTTTATGTTTACAACTTCTGTCATGTACCTTACACGAAAAATGACTAAGATAAATAAGGCAATGACAAATTATTCATAATTCTACTTCGAATAAAATTTATTTGTAAATTTGACTGAGTCAGGCAACAACATCTCAACCAACACAGCGTTTCAATGGAGTACACAACGAGACCATGCCATGGGACGCCACTACTCTTTTCTGTTTGCAAACAAAAATACAAATTTTTCCGTCGGCCAACGCCAAACCTTGAATACGTAACCGGCAACAATATACTGGGGGGTCGGCCTGGCCTTCAAACACTTATTAACTTTTGCATATTTGAGCTTCTCGTGACACCTTAATTCAATTTTTTTCACGTTTCTTGTTCGTTTGTTGTTATTGAGATTGAAAAAATTGCAGTAAAATTTCAAAATTTACATTTTAAAATCAATGAATGTCAAACTTCTTAAACGGTTTCTTCTCATGAATCATAGGTTGGACTTCAGGTGTCGCTTAATACATAAAACTATTTGAACGTAGCACAATTTAAGCAAAAAATGTATGAATGAATAAAGTAAATTTATGAATGAACATTTTTTAATAGCGAACTTTTAATATACTCACAATCGTATATCAATCAATGGCCAATCAGAACTTACGTAAACAACGGCGCGCGTGGGTGGAAAATACTACGCAAATCGTAAAACGGGCAAAGCACGAATGGACTGGTTTAACGTACTAACGTCCAAAATTCTCATTATTACCGTTATTATAATACTGATATGTATATATACGTACTTGTTTACTTTCTCTCACAGAGTTTTCGAGTCTTTTCCATTATCCCTCCAGCCCACGTTTACACAAAAATGGTTGCATTTAAAAACTTCACATAACAAACCTGAGCTCTTAAGCCTAACAATAAGCCTAAGCTTAAGCTTACACATACGCCGTAGCATACGCGTGAGCCAAAGCCTAAGCGTGTGACATGGTGGCAACAAAGGTACCGGATTCGGATTCGGCAAAAATTTGAGGTTCGGATTCGGATTCGGTTGTGGAAAAGCCGAATCCAACAAAACGCTCCGCCGAACGCCAAAATACTATCGAATCGTGTTCCAGTTAAGCTCGTCGCTCATCTGAAAAAAAATAAAATGTCTCGGATCGTTCCGCCGGACGGACACAAAGCGAACATTTGGTATTAAAATTTGTTCACTAAATAAACTTGCGTTTGGCTTTGCGCTCGCTGGCAAACTTTTCGCTACGCATGTATTATACATTACAGCGTGGAGGTGTGAGCTTCCGCTGTCAATGAAAATTAACATTCGTCAGGCGCGAAACTAAACAAATAATATACCAAACCAAATACGAAACAACATCATCATATGGTCACGCGGTTTTTTTCCAATCTTTTTTAAAAAAATAAACAAAACAAACCCGCCCCGTCAGTACAAAACAATAATTTTTGCTAAGTACCTGCCTCATTTTGGCATACATTGCTTTACAGATGTTGATTTTCTAACAAAAGAATAAACAACATTTTTGTTGCTAAAAGCAAACTGTTTCCAGTGTTAATCTGGACGAAAACCAAAAGAATTCCAAAGTTAAATACAGATAGGTGTGGGTAAATAATAAACATGCGACCGGATATAAAAAATAAACCGCAGCCAGGCGTTACAATTTCTACCGGAACCTGATGTTAAAGTTTGATACTAAATCCATTTACCTATGCAGACAACAGGCGTGAATGTAAACTAAGCAACAGTAGATTTTAGAGCACGCACGGTGATATTTAATAAGATTCGGATACCAGGGTGAATGGTGAACGGAATGAGAAAATTTGCGGTTCGGATTCGGATTCGGCTGCGAAAAAGCCGAATCCAACAATGTTCGGCAGCAATATATGTCTTTTTCTCATTTTTAAAACTAAAATTTTAAATATATAACTTGTTTATAAATCAATATTTTTTGTTTCAGGTCACAAATCTCAGAACTGATGTCGGGCACAAAATATACCAGTCGTAGTAGAACTACATGAGCTGAGCGAAGCTCGGACATACTTGTGAAAGAATTTAAAAAGTCCTAATTTAGGCTTAACTAATTAAGCTATGCATTCGGTTTGCTCAATTAATGTTTAAAAGTTATGCGACTGGCACTGCGTTGATATTCTGAAACAAATGATAGATATATCTGAAATTTGCAACATGCAAGATTCGGATTCGGATTCGGCAACTTAGTAATGGATTCGGATTCGGTCAAATGGTGGATTCGGTGCTATCCAGGTATAAAACCCTCTTGCTATGAGAATATCTTCTATAAATTTTTCATCTCGTCTCATAATTTGCTTTGCTTTTTCATCTCCCCTGATCCCCAAAATCGCCCACTTTAAAATACAAAATCACTAATGCTAAGTACCACTTCAAATATAGAATTTTACTTCACTAGGTTAGAACTCCAACGATGAAAACAGTAATATGCCATAGCATATCGCCATGGCATGTTATATCCACTAAAACAAATAACACACAGGACATAACTACTTGCTTCGAGACATCACCTGATGAAAGTTGATTCAACCGATATTTGGCCCCGTCATTCTAAAAAGTGTTCAAAGTGTCAGCCCACGTTACTTTGAAATGCGTATTGTTTTTCGGCAAAACTGCAACAAACTAAAGCTTATGATTTATACTAAGTTTTTTGCTTAAGCTTAAATTGTTATTACACCCAGCCTCAAAGCAACACTAGCCAAAGTGTGTATGTTACCTCATTATTCCAGAGATATTTCGATGCCCACCTGCATACTCAGTTCCGCCTCTACTATAATAAAAAACTAAAACTCCACGTCATTGAGAAAAAATTTATTCAATCACGCATACCAATGCTGAAGTGACGACAATCTACGTATATACGTGTATGGTGGTTAAAAAACTACCACCATAACTGTGTGTGTGTAAAGATTGACAGGTCGCAGTACAGTTTTTTTGGATAAATACATCATATAACAATACAAACTACTTTTGGACGGATGCCAAATTCCATATTACTCACCACAGACGAACTTTACTTACTACAGTTGCAATACTAATATATCTATGATACATTGCGTTCAATATGGGACTGAAATGAGATGGGAAGGTCGAAAGTTAAGCAGAGAATAGATTTTGGCCACTAGACAGCAGACAGCAAAGAATAAATACTGTTTGTAAAATAGTGTTAAATCACGTCATGCCAATAACAACGAATGCTAGTGTGGTGTTACGTGGGTTGTAACGTCAGTCGGTTACTCGCATTAATCTACTTTGGAACGGTATTGTTACATTTTAAAAAGTTAAATGAGCTTTCAGCAATACAGATTAGTCAAAGAGGGTGAATTGTGTTTGTAATGAATATGCCAGTGTGACGTTCGCATCCCCGTCTGATTTGCAGCATCGATTTGCATATAATAAAACCAACTGTCCATTATCTACTTAAAACCTCTGTGTTTTGAGTAACACGAAATAAACAATAATATGTAAAACCGTTCTGCATTTGAACAGATAAAAACAATAGGCCATATTCTATAAATCAGCCAAATAACAACAATAAAAACACGCGTTCATTGTTATCGCTTGTTATTAAAGAGACAAGACCTGAATGAGAAATTGTAAAATTAAATCAAAACACCAAACAGTTAATGTTAAACCGACATACCTTTGCGTATTTCTGAGGCTGTGCAAAAAAATCTGGCATACAGGCACTGCACATTGACTGTAATATATTTGACTGAGAGTTCTTGTACACTTCCCCACCCGAAGTTAATTTCAGGCTTAAGTTTAGCTGATGTAAAATTTTAGGCAGAAGTTCAAGGATAAGCTTAGGCTTAGGCAGACCTTTTGTGAAACCGTAGCCTGGGACTGTGAGACGAAAGTGTATAAGAGCCTTTTATCGGACGTACCTGTAGGTCCAAGAAATCTAACAGCCCTACTCTCAGGGAAACGAGGTTATTCAACTATTGGCGGGCTTAAATTTTTTGCTACAGCAAATACAACAATCACTACTACACTTTTACACGAAGCCAAACAAATTCCTCAACAATGTTGGCGTTTGCCATAACTGGCTACTATTCTATTGAAACTGTGTCTCTTTCGGAAACGCTGGCACGCAGCCAAATAATACGCGGGAAACAGCTTAAACTGAGTGTCGTTCGATGTATTCGCGTTTGAAAAAAACAACATAGACACACAAAAACAATGTCACAAAGACACACACCGAAATAAACACAGAGCGACAACGCACAATTTATAGATAAAAACATAATGACAGAACACCTTATCTGAATAGACACACAAGAAACATGAATCGATGATTGACACAAAGCAACAAATTTGTAAGACAAAAATAATACACACACACAAAAACCACATTCAAAATATACAAATAACACATCTACATACAGCTGCCTGCCTGAATAGAGACTGATCGCAGACACACATAGATCGCCGACACACATACGTAATAACGAAGGATATAAGATAATAAAAAAACAAAACATCAATAATGTTAAATGCTTGTAACTGTGGGATCCAAAGGAAGGCACCTCGGACGGAATAGGGCCAATAAGAATCAAAAACAAGATTTGGTATTTACTTTTAATACTGAAACGTTGTTCGGGCTCCCTTCGCGCGTAAGATTTTTTCAACTAATATAACACTCCGCCCCCCACCCCGAATACAAACTTTTGGATCCGCACTGTCCGACTGAAGAAAACTGATCAAAGACAAACACGAGATCAATGAGGCACAGCATAAAATGTACTCAAAGATAAACGTAAAAACGATTCAGAAACAGACCGCACGCTTGTTCGGAAACTCAGACAGACACAGGTTTGTGTAGAAAGTCAGAGACACACACAGGTTTGTTTAGAAACTGAAAGACACATACAAGCTGTTTGGAAAATCGGACACACACAGGTTTGATCGGTTAAACCCTTTTTGGCTGGTTACCAATGGTGAATTTGAGACCCGAAAAAAGTTATTTCTACTCCACACATAACGTTTGAAACCGGTAGCCACGATTATGAAGAACTATGAAAAATATATTGTCTGGCGGCGGTTAATGTGCCAGACAAAAACAAACCAGACATGATCGAATACAATTTAAAGCTGTCTCGACGCGTGATTTCTGTGTTGTGTGGTTCTTATGAAATATAACGAAACCGTTTTGGTGTTGTCGCACTGACACATTTGGCAGGCTGCCCATCCATGATTTCAAATTTCGCACAGACTGACACTAAAATTTTGAAATTATTTAAGTAAACTTGTGCCAAGATGAGCGTTTTTAACTCATTGTTGATTGGTGCTGAACACAAAATTGGATTTGTATACGATTTGAAAAGTTGACAGATAGAACCAGACCCGTAGACTGGTTATAAATAATTACCACGTAAGTAGGATTGGTATATGCAATTTCAAAAACCTCTCCCACAGGATCAGAACATTCTAGATTTGCCACGGGAATAATGTCCACGGAACGTTCAACAAGTTGAATGGACCAAAATTTAAAATGGCTGATATGAGGAAACATAGTTGCAGGCAAGGCCCACCAACACCGGCCCGTAGCCAGCTCACCTTGCTAAGGACGGGCTAACATTTTTCAGGACTCGCATTCAAGAATTTTCAATGAGTTACAAGCGAGGTTGAAAATTCTCTAGTGGGAGCAAAATTAGCCCCCTCTTGGCTACGGACCCGCGACCCACTCGCTCGCTTATGGGGCCGCCACCTCCTACATCCCTCGAAGCAGGATTGAGGTCCTCGGCCTTCCACGCTCCACTCACCGAAACACTTCTCACATTTGAGATCCCAAAAACACAATCTATTTTACACTGTATAAAGTACTTCAGAACAAATTTCAACTATTCCATCGTATGTTTTTCAAAATTCACGACTGTAAGTCAAAAAGTTTCGCCCTACCTTTCACTTGTGTGATTGATTTGAAACAGAAAGTGTCCGAAATCCTCTGAGAGGAAGGGTCGACCCCTCACCATGAACGCCAAAGAGCTAATCATTTAGATACATTTTGACTAACCGAAAATCTCATCAGACGTCACACTGTGTTTAAAACTCTATTCAATTCAACATAATAGGTATATTGGCTGCGACTGCGATATGAAAGAAAACCGACAAAAAATAGCTAGACATCAGACAGAAAAAAACCACTTTGCTGAGTGCTTTAGCCTCATCTTGCAATCACCCACGGTAACACAGAGTAGATATTAGAGGGCCAAAGGCGATTACAGATAGCGACGGAACAGCCAGTCGCGACACGCATAGTCCATTTGTGGGGGCATTCCCCCAAAGAGGGGCTCCCATCAGTGGCGGATCCAGGATCTCAAAATGGGGGGGGGGCAAAATTTCACAGGTAATAAACTTATTTTTAACCCATACTGTAGTGACCCAAATAAGAGGGGGTCCCCATTTTGAGTCCCAATTAATAGGAGTCCGTATCCCTAATAAGAGTCCGTAAGTGGGTAGAGTCCTTAAACCCTTGTTTAGAGTCCATAAATGTCTATGATACCTAATTGTAGCGCATAAATGACTCCAGGGCCAAGAAACTTTAAAGCGTGCATATACTATTGTGTATAAAACAGAGAAATAAACAGCGTAGAACAGCAATTGACACTATATAATTTTTGTCGAGATACTGTTTGGGGTGGGGGCACGGCCGGGGTGCCCCCCCGTCGATCCGCCCTTGGCTCCCATCCAAACAATTTTTCAAACAAAAAATTAGAAAAATATTTTGATCATCGCGAGTCGCCAGGCGCTCCCACCCCAGAATTTGGGGGTGGTGGTGGTGGGTTGTCCGCCGAACTAGCCTGCTCCGGCACTGGGGGCTCTTTGTGGAAGGGAAAGTAAACCGGCGCCTTAAGATGCCTTATTACTTCTCTTGAACACTTCCATTACAACCGCAGGCTGGGCTTAGGTTTAGACTTACCTTTAAAAAGGCCGACCTAAGCCTATGCCTAAGACTTTACTCAGCATAAGTCTGAGTTTATATACCTATAAGCATTAAACATGAATGTGGGGAAAAGTGAACAAGTCAAAAAATTGTACTCACTGTTGTTTATGGCATTACTTTCTGAAAATCAAGCTCCGACCGCAGATCACCAGAGGTGAACGGGGAGGATATACTGGCAAATCCCGTACCATACCAGGCAGATCCATGGCTAGATCCACATTGTCGGTCAGGGGCGGGTATACCCAGCCCCTAATCTAACAACGGACCGGCTCCAGTAGCTAGCTAAGGCGCTCACTGTTCAGTCTTTTTCCAATAAAAGGCAGTGTCCTAGTTCGACTGCCTTCTCGGGTAATGATTTATTGCGTGCCGTTCTGAATCAAACTAATAGGTAAGAACAACATTTCTTGAAAATCTAAAAGCAACACTGGTTACGGATAGCCAATAAAATACTTAATCTCGCAGTCGGAAATCATTTGGTTTGTATACAAATGCCACCTACCGCCGCCATACGAAAGTATAAAATAATTCCATAGAGCTGAGAGAAATTACCTGTCAGATTATAAAACAGAGAACCAAGAATCACAATACAAAATCTGTTTTCCCACGGACAGACAACATGGCGACGAAGTACACATTAAAAACATTAAATGTTCGATCCCACACAAATTTTACATTATTACGATTAAACACAGATAAACAATCAACGAAATATTCAGAATAACTGATTTTTGAACAGTGTAAAAAACTGAAGGGCGGAATACATGGGCACAGCAGTGGTCGGGGGCTCGGCCAGCATAATATCGAACCTAATAACATCAAACGGGGGATACGTATGCGGACATTCCATATGATTTCTATGCAAGGCTACATCTTGCAGTTTTTCTATGGGGCTCTTTCGAAGATGTTTTTGGTTTCGTATCTCGCTCTTCAGGGATTTCATAGTCATTTCAATCTATACAAATCTGACATCCAAGCAGGTCCACGCAAGCCCGTAGCTAGCCAACCTTGCTAGGGGCAGGTAAAAAATTTTCAGGAGGGGCATTTAAAGGTTTTCAGTGACTTACAAGCAAAGTTGAATATCTTCTAGGGAGGCCAAAATTTTTCCAGGGGGCCTGAGCCCTCCTGACCCCCCCTTGGCTACGGGCCCGGTTCCAGGCCAGTATAAAGCAGTGCAAGCTATTAAAACTCCAAATAAGTGGGCAAAATAATTTCAGGTAAACGCGATACCGAGAATTTGTACACAGTTTACAACCAGAACAAAAGCTTTCCCAGCATGTTTTAAGAGGCTTCTTTAAACTAGATATCTTATCAATTTTCGCTGTCTATGGCTCGGAACACATGTATAGGTTCAGATACTGAATTCAGAAATGTTCTGCATTTTGCAAAGTAATATATGTTGTGCCACGGTTTTTAAAAATTTTGGTGTGGAATCTGAAAGTGCCTCCTATTGACCTTGTAAATTGCAAATAATCCGAAGCCTACGCCCAAGCCTACGTATAAATGACGCTACTTGGTGTAATGTGAGTAAAAAGGGGCGTCCGGATCACATGCACTCACTAAAAGATATACATAAAATTAAGCAAACCTGTTGCCGAATTAGGTGTCGGATTTACTTTATAAGCAAACACAAAATTAGGTTTACATCTTACTTAATTATTAATCAGGAAATGACAGCAGTAGTTTTACTTATTTACATTATTTAAGGAAAGATTTTACTCAATATTTAGTACAGTTATACTTAAAATAGTTAGTAAACTATAACTAAAGTATTTTAAGTAGAATGTTTTTACAGAGCAGTACATGCATTTTGGTCACTTTGTAGTGGTTGTGTTTTGTACGTTTCTTCGAATTGAGAGAAAATGAAAAATTCCTTTCTTCTCGCTCTGATTACCGCGCAATCGCTGTTTTCTTACCCCGCTTATCCGGCAATTCTATAACCGTCCCAAAATTGGCACTCAAAAACGAAAATTTTGTGTTTAAATTGGCACTCAAAAACGAAGATTTTGGGTTTAGAATTTAATACATTTACAGCTAAAAAATGTGTCTAAATTCTCGCTCGCATTACTTGCGAGTTTTGCTCCGACATTCTTAATCTATTAATATTTCAATCTTGTTGCGTAAGTAGACTTACTGCAACACAACAGCAGCGCTGTTGATGAAACTCATTAATTCGGATTTTCCGCGAACGCCTTTGCGTTTAGACACGATTTCAATCAAACGTTTCAACTCGTGTTTAAAAATTGGCCAATATATTTTATCTCAGTCTCAGATATCAGACATACAAAAACCACCAATTTTTAGACATTTTTGAACGAACGCGAAATCACTCAGTCTAGTACTAAATCAATTTATATAATGGTTTCGGCAAAATTATTCATTAACCTGCAATTAGTATATATGTTTAATCGGTACTGTAGTGAGCCGAATAGAGGGGGTAATCCGTATGTTTTTTACGAGAGTTAAAGCTTAAGCTTTAGACAAAATTTTGCTTAGACTTACGCGTCCAGCCTTAGGCTTAGTATTGAAAACATGCTAAGTATTACGATGAGGCTTAGGCTTAGGATTAGGGACAGGAATCTATTTGCTTATACTTATACGCTACTATGGCCTTAATGTATTCACTGACCCTTTGCGTTTAATGAAACTTTTTGACCTCTAGTATTCAGAAGGTTGTTCTAAAGTCTGCGTTGACATCTTTTTCTTGTCTAGCCAGAAATTTCAGGAGGGGATATATCGTCTCTATCTCCCCCCTCCTTTTACGGAACCTTAACTGGAAAAGTATTGCTCTTTTCGCACCAGTCTCTGCAGAAGCGTACCGTTTTAAGAGTGGGTTACGAGGCTATAACCTTAAAAATGGTTTTGAAAAAAGTCTAAAGTTATAGTTTAGACTTAGGCTTAGGCTTTGGCTTTACGGCTTAGAAATATAAGTGCGGGGTAATGTACTTGAGCTGACATATATTTTAGTATAAAAAATATATTGGCACTTGCAGACTCCGAGAAGAGGACATGGAGAACGTCCCCATTCCACGTTCATGTCTTTCGAGTAAACATTGCTTTACTCCATCATTAATGAATCCAAATTGTGCAATACGCGATTATGGCTTAACCTTTGTTATATTTCTAGAATATAATATCGAAACCAGCTAGTAACTATTTATTATTACCCGAGTTGTATAATAAATATTTATTCATTAGCCCAAATTCTAAAGTTAATCATTAAAGTCTAATCGAGTTCCTGCAACATCGCGTCGCTTTAGACTTTAATTATTATGCAAAATTAATTCATGAAGATCGTTCCTGTTTAGTACTGTGATACGCTGGTTCGATAATCATACCATGAAATCCTAAATATGTCGTACCAGGCACAACCTGTCACACGCTACAGTAGCGGTCGCTTATTTATGCAACAGGTCAAGAATAAATTTGTAGGACCTTGCCGTTTGCTTCAGGATAGTACTTGTTTAACCCCTTCTCACATTGAGTTGCCTATAGCCAACTAAGCGCACTGTATATACGTTAAATAGTGTATATCGCACCGTGTTTAACAACTGCAACACGTATACATAGTACTAAATCACCACAAGACGTGAGAGCCCCCTCGGGCTCGAGCGTCAAGCTCCTATAGCTGAGTGGTGATGGTATACGCCTCCCACTCCAGTCACCGGAGTTCGAATCCTAGAATAAATGTAGGTCTCAGGGAAAATAGAAAATATTCATGTGAGAAATGGTTAAGGGAAAAATTTTCAGTTTACTATGTTTAATAGTCCTCCAATTAGTGATAATTTCACTAATTGACAAAGTCCCAATCACATATATAGATTTATGTGGTCCGAGCACTTTTTACTTTCTAATCAGGGGTTGGCGGCTGCTGCCCCTCTGAACTTATGGTAATTTCAAGGGAAGGGACCCCAAGCAAGAGGATGGGCTAACGTTCCCAAGCCTAACCGAGCAGTTCTTATACCGCAACATCCAAACACAGTGTCAAATGTATTCCATTAGAACTTTTAGTTGTTCTTGAGTTGCTGGTCAGCCAATGGCATTGCCAAGGGGGAGGGCCAAGGTTCCATGGCACCCCAATGGTTTTCGAAAAATTTTACTTTTGAAGAAATTGAAACTAGGATGCCCTGTGCGTTTCGCTCCCTCACACTATATAGTTGTTGATGTTTTCATATTAACTGAACCGACATCGCTTTAGTGGTATATGTTTCCAAAATTTATTTTCTCACGCGTTGATGTGTAGTCAGTAGATACTGTTTCTGTACCGTGTATTCTGATCAAAACTATTGTATAACCAACGCGCGCAGTATTGTGAGTTTCACTGATTATCGCTGTTTACAAATAGGTCGCACTAATCGGGATTAGGTAACTGTGATTTTTCATATAAAGGCGTTAAATAACGTCTTTAAACTCAAATTACCATGAAGTAGTGATATGCATCGGATATTTTTTATATCCCAATATCCGGCAATTTTTAACGAATATTTATCCGGATATCCGTGGGCCAGCCCCAGTGTCCCTACCCTGCAACCATCACTTAATATACAACCTGATTCCAAACAGGTAAATATATACACGACTATTTGCAACATAATTTGGCTTCAAGCCAAATTATACTCAAACAGAGAAAGCAGATGGCTGAAGCAACAACACTAAAAGACAAAATCGTCCAAAATGGTACAAGCATAATACATCCATGTGTACCGCACAGACGTAGCCAAGATTTCATTTCGAAAGGGTATTACAACTGCAACCCCGGATACCATTTGAAAGCCAAATTGAAATAAATTGTTGACCATTTTACACAGAAATAAATTTTCAGGGCTGAAAAACTTTAAGAAAGTATGGACTCCCGTATACTACTTTACGCACCCTATTTCGCATTCGCTTCTGTCTATACGTTTCAACTTTCCACTATAAAACCGCATTCTGGTATGCTTCGAGAGTACCTAAAGACTACCATACTTACTTATATATACAACATGCTTTTATTGGTAACACTGTGCTATTAAAACTAGCAACATGTCTTTAGCCTTTATAAAACCGCTTTACATTGAAATATACCAGTGGTACACCGAAAAGGAATGGAGCAGAAAGCTGACGACTAAAAGTGCTGTGTTAACGCAATTCTTAGAACCAATTTTCAACCGATATTAATAAAAACCTGCTTTGGCTCTTTACAACTAAACATATTGTTAGATTTATAGGGCCAAAAAAATAATCAACAAGTCTTACCCGTGATTAAAAAAACTGGGGCCAAAACATCTTCGATGGGGTCGCAAAGATTTTCTGGAAAAAGATCTGCCCCCTGACTAGCGTTCTTATGCTATTCTCCTATGACAAGCGTTTTCATGAAATGTAAATTTAACAATTTTGAAGTTTTAATATTGTATAATTTCTAAGCATTTGCACTTTGTTTTAATAGTTTGCGTTGATTTTAAGGATTGCCGGCAGGGCTCGTAGCCGGATGAAGGCCGAACGGCTCACATCCACCCGACCAAAATTTTGGCCCCCCTACCAGAAAAGTTGGAAGCTCTGTTATATGGGTTGCGCAATACTATACTGTGCCAGCCGCCGTCACCGCACGCCACTATGCGTTGGTAACAGAAATATAAACAAAATCTGTTTGGCGGCGTGCGGTGCCCTACCAACAATGTTTGGCGGCCCCCAGCACGGCGACACCGGACTTGGTTACGCATTGTTTGTTGGTCCAAAGACAGGTTCATGATGTTTTGTTTTGGAGCCTCAAATTATCAAAATAAAATTAATACATCGCTAACATGAAGAAAATTTCAGTCGTATAAGGAAGAATAATTTTGTTTATTAAATAAGAAATTTTTCATGTGCTTAATGCGCATATCGTTTATATACACTGTAAAAATGGTGAGTTAAATTGACTCCGTCCGAAATAGGCTCTACGGGACTGCACAAACTGAGTCAATTCCGACTCCGCCACAGTCAAACGGGCGCCTAAGATGAGTCGAATTTGACTCTGGAGGAGTCGAATTTAACTGAGTTTGTGTAGTAACGTAGAGCCTATTTCGGAGATAGTCAATTTGACTCACCATTTTTACCAGTGTAAGATCAAATACTGTGAAAAATCAAAGGTACATATGTAAACTTGCTGCATAACTTATAAAAAATGGGAGTCGAACAGACCAAACCCTATTTTCAAATCTTCAGTGAACTGCTGTCGTTCAGCTCAACTGGCTGAGATGACATTATCGTGCTCGTCAGTTATTACCAAGCCAAATAGTCCATTGTAAACAAACTCACGTCGCTGTCTCAAATAGTGTTTGGAACACGGCCAAAGCAGCTGTGTTTACTCGCTCACGCATCGCTTTTAGCTTAATGTTACCATGAAAATATATGTAACTATTATCGGAATAGAAACAGAATGATCTATATTTGGCTTGGCAACAATTCAAAATACCTGGAATTGTTAAAATTTAACTAAAATTCTGAAACGGAGTCGCCACAGAAAACCTCTTAAAAACAGTGTCCCGAGCCTTTTGTCGTTCACAAGGCAGAGTTTAGGCCTAAATTTATTCTTAGGCTTCGATTAGCGTAAAGATTGACTTGAAGCGTTATAGTTTTAGGTTGAGGCACAGGCTATTTATCGTAACGTTCTGCCGGCTTAAGCAAAGAATTAGGCTTAGGCTCATGTGCGCTTCTGGATTGACTTCAGCTGAAGTTTTGGTTTCATGCTTATGTCGGGTTCAGACTTGGCTTTAATAGATTGTTATACAGAGTGTTCATGATCTGTTCTTACATGTGTGTAAACAAGATGAAGTATTGGAAAACTTGATACAGCCATAGTTTCGCCTGATTAAAGCATACAATAAAATAAGACGCTTATAAAGCAGCGAGATGTGACATAGATTTTGTCAAATAGCTTTGGGATATTTAATTAATCTGGTTAACATTTAAATTTTAACTTTATCAACTTTAAATGTTGAGTATAGTTGTTAACGCTGGTTTACTCGAAAATATGACATCAGTAATTTGAAACAACTTGAGTTCGCCTAACAGCTTTGATAGCTCTGTGATTAATACTTTATTTGGTTAGAAAACGTATCATCTTAATTACACAAGAAAACAGGGTATGAATATAGGAATTGTCATTATCTCAGTTTAATTTCAATACTGGCTGCTATAAAGGTCGAAACTATTTTCTGGCTCACTATAATCGCTCACAAAGCTCGATCCAGTACTCCTGTGGAATAAAATATTGCCTTCGGTTCAGAGTAAAATCACGGCCGAAATTTACTTCTGATTCCGGTTTCGTTGTTTTGTATTGTGACGTTATTTTGATTCTTCAACATAAAGAATATACGGAGAACCAAATGGAAACTAAACAGGTAATGACCAGATATCAGTTTTCGTTTCCGGTAAAAATAGGTATTCGTTTCCGTTATATAAATACCGGAAATTTCGTCCTTTTTACGCTCAAAATCAGTCATAAATCGCATATATATCGCAACATAAAAATTACGAAATTCAGGCAAAATCATAAAATTTCGGTACATCCACCATTTTTTCTCTAAAATTCGAGAAACCCAATTACGTGTCCCAATTGTTTTGGCAGAATAATAAAACATCTTTGAAACTTACATACTTCAATATCCGTTTGCCGTTTCTGTTATTTTGATCGCTATCCGCTTCCGTTATTTTTACTATCTGTTAAACTAAATAACTGCCTAAGCCGGTAATATAGATTGACCTATTAAGTTTAAGGCAAATTTGAAGGATGCAAGAAAACTTTGTTTATAATTTTCACAATCAAAAGATTTTTGCTGTATTGACCAAGACCGAATTTCGTACCAAAACAGAAGCCATACATTGAAAACTTCAATTTTAAATCAAATTTTAATATTAACGGAATACGACGAACTTCGGAGAATTGAAAGTAAACATTGTTATTGTGGTTGGAGAATAATAATATTCGGCAGCGCAGGTTCAGGTTATAGGGACATTAGGCTGTTGCAATTCGAAATGAACTTACTTAGAATTAATGTGTTTAATATTGGGGAATTTTATATTAAAATATCGTCGAGTCTTTGCTCGCTTTGCCCTTAAACTTTTCTTCGTATTAGCTTTTTTTGTTACTGTTTGTTGTCTATAACCAGCTTCAGATATATTAATGCCGTTAAGTGTTGGCGTTCGCACTAAAACTCTATCAGCCGTAACTTTTGAACCAGTGACCCTGTGGTCCGAATGGCACCGCTCAACACAAAATGTCAATATCTATACAACGGGCATTTTCATTTGATTGCAATATTAAGGTTCATATTTACCACTTTTGAAGAAAGTAACAGTGTTATGGGGGTCGTGTAAAACGGTACGGACAGTGGGATCTTATCCCCTTCCAAATTTTGCTAGAAATAAGAAGAAACACTTTACTAATGACATGCGGCTATAAAAGCAGCGTTTTTGAAAATAAAACTGTATCTCATGCTAATTCCAATGATGCGAAGTTTGTCGCAATTAATAGATTAAATGTGGAGGTTGAATCACTCATCGCTTTATCGTATTTGGTTTCGCGGAATTATAATACCCTATCACATTGAAGTGTGGGCTTTGCCCCTGTTAATTATAAATGTTCTAATTGTGGCAGGTGGAAACTTTGAAAAATACAAATTTTCTAATTTTTGATCATGTTTTCGGCCCATGTTACTTTAAGGGGCGTCCAGGTTTCTGGTGGGTCCATAAAGGAGTAAGTTTAGATTTGAAATTAGGGCATAAGCACGAATGTTTCAGGTGCAGCGGAATTTTTCTACTAGAAAAATTCAACGTCGTGCAATTATTTCGTGAAAGATAAACTTGTATTGTTTTTAACAAAACAAGTTATAAGCTATGACGTTTTGTGAACAAAACAATTGCTGTATAAAACTGAGGCAGAAAGTCGTTACTTGTTGCATTTTGCACTATTGTTTAATGTCGTACCGTGGTGTATCTTTGTTTTTAATAATCCGTGCCATTTGACCCTTTTGTGGTACCCAAAATTGTCAGGAATAGCTATACACCAGTGTCGGGATGAGCCGTTTTGCTACACGTGTTGTGTATAAAGAAAACGTGCCAAAAATTGTCGGCTTTACCCGAGTTTACGATTTACTAAAAATATACACCAAACACATTCAGCAACGATAAAAAAACAGGTGAAATTTTGGTAACAATAAAAGTCTTGTTTGTTTTACAGTGTGTAGGTGCGTGACCCGTAATATCTGTCTTTATCTTAGCGTAATTCTATTTATTCAGTCTTGTTTCTGGCATACGTCTAAACCGTTTGCGCCACAGGCTCTCACGCCCATCCATGCCATCCATTTATTAGTAAGCCAAAATATTCTTAAATTAAAAATGCCAACGGTCAAATTTTAAACGGATAACACCTATATATATTTTATATATGTGTGTATCTTTTCCATTGGTTTGAAAGCACGTTTGGCAAAAGCCCTGCCTACGCCAGGTATTTATACAGCTGTTCGTATCAAAGTGTTTAGCATTCATACAAATTGATCGCCATCCCGGAACCCAAAGGTTGGATCCATCAGGATGGTTTCTAAATTGCAATTAGGCATTTGTTCACAAAACGGTAAGACTTATACAACAAGATGATGGATTTGCCTCCCAACATTTATGACGAAGCGAAACAAATACTAGTGCAGGCATGAGAAAAGAATGACCTGCTGGATCCTATAGGATAAAAAAACTTAATAGACATTCTAAAATACAATCTTGCCTACGCATCTCTTAACAACATAAAATAACGTCACACTATTCGTCCAGAAAGCTATACACCAAAGTATCTTACACCTACTATTTGCTATCGTAGTCCATTTGAGAAGTTAAGCCGAAATATATTCAAATGTTAATTCTGCACACCGATTTTGCGCTGTATTTCATATTTTCGAAAATAACATAATATTTCGTATCTTTTCGCCGAAAATATTATTCTGAGTTCAGTTTCAGATGCTATAAATTTTAAGCCAAAAAATAACCATTATACACGACCAATAAGCTATACAATCAAATCCGAAAATCTATACTTTAATTGTGTAAAACTGAGCATTCATTTATCTAGGGATCTAGTCTATTAGATTCGTGAAATGTAAAAATACGAAATAAAACACTCTTCCAATTTAAACTCACTATATAAAAATAAACTAAAAATATCGCATCAAAAATCTATGAAAACCAGCTTTTACGTTCATTATTTAAGTCATATTTTTAACCGAAAACAACGAAAATCTTTCTCACGTCTGTTAAAATATTTTGTTTCTCAAACGCTGTTTTAGTGCACAGTAGCGCAGCAGTAGTTTACGGTTTAAAAACAGTCATTTGCAAATTCCTTAAATTCCATATTTTCTTCAATTTTGTGTGTCGTTTTTACTGTGTGAGACTTCCCAGGTCGTTCTTCGATACTGGATCAAAATCAAAATTTTGTATTTAAAAATTATAGCACTAAAATTACGTTTGGGGGCTAATATCGTTCGGAACGCTTGTAAGCATTTTTTCACTAATAACGTCGCGCGCGACCCTCGTCAAAAATATGTGTATCCGACACTGCTCGTTGTTAAACATATTCTAAGATATATTCGTATAGGAAACTTCATATGTTTCGACAGTTGTTGGCGCCGGCCCAAAGAAAATAGTTCCTGTTTGTATGCGCAACAAGTTGTTGTAGTTGTAGTAGTAGTAGTAGTGGTTGTTGTTGTTGTTGTTGTTGTAGTTTGTTGTTGTTATTGTTGTTTTTGTTGATCTATAGTTTTACTATTGCTCAAAGACTCAAAATACACGCGTTCGTGTTTTTTTGCGATCAAAACTGTTCATTTTCTTTTTTGTCTTTATATACAAATCTAGCGAGTCGTGAGTTGCACAGCAAACAAACAATAACAAACAAACAAACAAACAATAAACGGAAAAAGGAGTTTTGGAAACTAGTAAATACTGCTTACTTCTTTATGAAATATAATTCACTGTTTCGGTTCATGTCAGGAAAAGCAGGGAAACGAAAGCTGAAAAACACTATGAAAAGGACAACTGCAAATGTGATAATGAAAAGCTTCTGGATTCTGCAAAGCGCAAAGTACAAATCAATTACCATAAAAATGTGGACTTGTGTCCTAAAACAGAGAGAATTTTACATCATTCCAGGGTGTAAACCGGATACCCGTTTCCGTTTCCGATATAGAAATAACGGAAATTCTGTTATTTTTCTTGTCAAAGTTAGTTATAAATCGCGTATATATCTCGCAATTATTCGTTGCAGATATGCTTCAATTGTTTTAAACGAAATAGAAATGATGAAATTCAAGTAAAATCTGAAAAATTTCATTGCATCAAACATTTTTTCTGTCGATTTTTTGAAAAACCGGAGTATATTATGCAGGCATTAATTGTGTTGGCCGAAAAATAACAACATTTTTAAAACTTTTATACTCAATATCCGTTTTCCGCTTCCGTTTCCGTTATCTTGATCACTATCGGTTTCTGTTTCCGTTTGCGTCATTTTTACTATCCGTTCACACCCTGCATGATTTTGAATACATTTTTACTAAACAGTATCACCAAAAAAGTTTGAAAAACATACCAATTTGCACGAATTCTTTCAACTTTTTGCTCAAAAATGCAAACTTTGGCAAATGATTGTAGTCTCGAGAGCCGTTTTAAAACTGCCATCAAGCGGCGACAACATTCCAATGGCTCTTCACTCGAAGAATGTATAGAATACAATAAAAAATTTGTAGGGAACACCGTATTTAAAGCGCACAACATACAAACAAACACAAGGAAGAACAAAAAGAACTAATATATGATGTTCAATATTAAGAACAATTGCTGTCCAAATATTCTTTCGAGGACTTCGCTAAACGGCCTATAAAATAAAGTCACGAATTTTCTTTATGTGCGGCCGACCGAACATTGTAGAAGCTGTTGAATAAAAATGCAACACTCTTAAAATTGCGGAATTTTTTAAAAGTTAAAAAATGTCTAAAAAAATCACTATTTAAACTTGGCGCCGATTCAAGAGTTTGCTCCCTTTCTGTGAACTATATGTTGTCTGCTATGCAGCCCTGCCGTACCGGGGGACAGTCCAGATTAAATTTTAGTTCTACTTGGTACTCTGTAGCATATATGTGCATTGGTTGAAAGCAAACTGTTAACTTAGCGGCTCGTTTTTAGACATATTTTTCGCCTGAAAAATGTTTAGTCGTGTGAAAACCCAAAAAAAATTAATGCGCAGGTTCGGAATATGGACCCCCTCAGGAATTTAATAAAAATAGTTCATTTTATAGATTTCGGCGCTTAGAGTTCAACAGTGCCATTTTTAGCGATACAGGGTATCAGGTTTAATAGTTATGGCCCTTTACAAACAATCAAACTTGTGTAAGAAATAACCTGGTTAAGCTTATATTTTACAATCAGATGACTGAATACTTCCTGTTCCAATCTGTGCGTGTTTGCACTTTAATTTCCAGAGCCATAACTTTTGAACCGTTCCTCATGCAGCCATCAAAATGGTACCATTGTATTCAGCTCATCGAGATCTACAGGATGGACCATTTTTTATCAAAATCATAGGGGGGTCCAGATCCCGTACCTCAGCCTATGTACTGTAATGACCCGAATAACATGGGGCACTGATAATTACCGGGCCTCTTCAGACTGTTATGTGTTTTTAACCCGCCCTTCTATACTGATATAGGCCGATGTTACGCTGAGGGCCATTCCGCTGTCCCGGGACAACGGCAAGCAGGAGTGAAGCGGACAGTGAGACAACCGGTATAGAGGGACAGCCGGGACAAAGGGAAAGCTGGGACAACAGACAGCTTGGGCTGCGGAACAGCCGGGTCAACGGAACAGCTTGGACAACGGGACAGCCGGGACACTGGCACAGCCGGAATAGCTAGGACAGTTGGGACAGCTGGAATAGCGGGGACACCGGGGACAGCGGGAACAGCGGGAACAGCGGGGACAGCGGGGACAGCAAGGACAGCTGGGACATCTGTGACAGCTGGAACAGCGGGGACAGTGGGGACAGTGGGGACAGCGGGGATAGCTGGGACAGCGGAAACAACTGGGACAGTTGGGACAGCGGGGACAGCTGGGACAGTGGGGGAGCAATGACAGCTGGGACAGCTGTGACAGCTGGGACAGCGGGGCGGGGCAGGGCCATATTAAGGTGGTGGGAGGCCAGGGGTCATGATGACCAGATGGTCTGGGACCCATATGACTAGCTTGCCGTTGTTAACCATAATTATTTGCTACACCAGAGATTAAAGTGATACATTTTAAAGAAACAAATTGTACCAAAAGTACAAAACACAATTTCGGCCCAGCGACTGGTTTAGATTTGCACTTAGAGAAGTCAATTACAATTCCACCAAAGTCGAGACATTTTCTGAAGTCCGAAAATGAACGGTGCGGGACCCCGTTTTCGTTCTTTTTCTCACTTTTTCAAGTACCCTATTTACCAAAAATTTCTTTCAACACACCCAAGGTGGCACCTAATCCACGATTCTACCGAATCCGAACCCGAATCCGAATCCATTGCTAATTTGCCGAATCTGAATCCGAATCTTGCATGTTGCGAATTTCCGATAGATATCTATAATTTGTTTCAGAATATCAACGTAATGCCAGCAGCATAACTTTAAACATTGGTGTATATATATTTCGAGCTCGACCTCAGTTCCGAGACTTGTGAGTTGTAATAAAAATATTTCCCATCTGTCCCAACTATCCAATCTGTCCCAAATGTCCCATGTGTCCAACTGTCCTATCTGCCCCACTGTCTTATCTGTCCCATCTGTCCCATCTGTACAAACTGTCCCATCTGTCCCAGCTGTCCCAACTGACCCATCTGTCCCACTGTCTCATCTGTCTCAACTGTCCCGCTGTCCCAATTATATTTTTTGAATGTACTCCTGGTACATTGCTGTCCCGGGAAAATATGACGGGTATTCCTGGTACATTTCTGTCCCAGGAAAATGGGACGGCCTTCAAAGTAACATTGGCCGATACATCTTAATCGGAACACTTTATTTAATCTATTAGTGATACATTCAAATTTTGAAAACAGTCATACAGTCTGTACAGACGACCAGAAAAAACAACACAACGTGATACCGATTTGCACCGAAAATTAATATTTGGCCGCAGCCAGAAAAAACCAATACACGGAAGATGCGTAACTAATAGCCTCTAGCACCTAAGTCAACCGTCTTGTCCATTCGTGTTACAACGTACAGATCACTGCTGTTTTAAACTTCACTCTCTCCACCGAATATTGTTTCTGTTCGACCTCGTTTTTTCAATTTTCTATTTGTCGAACCCTTTTTCAGTTGAATCAACCATTATATATTTCCACATCTCCCCGAGAGTTTAACTCTTTACCATACCGCCTTGTAGGGTAGACGATGCGACCAAACCTTGTTCTATAATTATTATCATCTGAATTAATTCCTGGGTGCTCTGCTAGGTTTTTTGGCCCCAAAATATCAACGAATTCATTTCGAACGTCTACATTCAGAGGAGAACTCTGGTGATTGTCCGGAATTTTTCGCACATGTGAAACATGCCGTGGTACATGATCAAGTTCAACGGAATATGGTGACGGAATGGCTGTTACTATTTTTTCCTCCCATTGACTGGTACATCGCGCGTTAGGCGGCTTTACATATACCCTTTCACCAACAGTGAACATAGACTTTTTCGTTGAATCATTCGTTACCGGTACCGTTTGAACCAGACTTGGCTGGTAACGATACAGGAGATAAGACGGTACTACATTTTCAAAATTAGGAGTGTTATTGTACCAAAATGTTGCTTTTCCGGATCAATTTTACTTCGGGCGCAAATGCGTTTTATCGTACGATGATTTCGCTGTATTAAGCCATTACCTTGGTGTCTGTATGCGCATGAAAACAACCGCTTGACATTATAAACATCCAGCAAATTGCAAACCTGCCTACTTTTAAACACTGGCTCGTTGTCAGACAGCGTCCGTTTCAGCTGCAATGTTTTTATCTAAACTTAAAACTTTCTGAATAATTGCACTCATAACTTTCGGCGCAATGCTCAGTCCGAATCCCATTCTAGTCATAACGTACGTTTCCCTCTTGTATTTTACAGCTTGATATTTCTGAAGCTCTTGATTAACGTGAATTTGCAAATACGCTTTGTTTAAATCAACAATCGCGGCATTATTTCCCATTTTGCGCCACAGTCGTAATTTTTCTTGACAAACAGCGCTGTTGGATCCAGGATTGCTGTTTATGTATTTATTTAAGTCGCGGTAGTCCATAACTGGTCGAACACGTTGTTTCACAGGTTCTTCGCTATCAACGGAATAAATCTTTGAATATCACCGTGAATACTTCTGTCGTACCTCACTAGCCAACCATCAGTAATCCATTTTTGAACTTCGCTATCGAAATTGGCTCGTAGTTCTGAAGCGACACCGTAATTAGCTGGTTTATTTAGCGCAGGCGGAGGAATAGAATTCCATTTCCAAGTTACCGACCAAAATTTACCATTAAATATCGCCGAAAAATCTGAATCTTCAATTTTTAAAACACTCGTTTGCGTGTCATTTTCATCGCATTTAGCCAAGTTGCAGCAGTGCACACCAAAATCACTGTCGACAGACACTCCACCTATCTTTCGAATAAAGTCCATACCTAATATTACGCCGAAATTGTTTGAAAAAAACTGCCCAGAAACTACCAAGGCTTCCACGGACAGTGCTGAAGGAGACGTAAAATTTAGCGAAATAACCCCCATTGGAGTTATTTTAGAACCATCCATCATTATTAAATTATTTGAACTACTTCTGTTAATAACTGTTTTTTGAATATTCAAACTTCGTAGAAAATTCATAGTTATTACAGTTTTTGAACAACCAGTATCTACTAAACCGTTTGTACATTTCCCCTCTATTGTTATGTTCAAATATGGTAAATTTCGTTCTAGCATTCCTGGGAGACGTCCAGTAGCGCAGCAAGTGACGCCTCCCCTGGTTCGTTTCCCGCCTTACAGTTCGTTGCAATGTGATCCTGTTTTCGGCACTTGAAACACGTTACTAGGCAGTTACGCTGCAAGTGTCCCTTTCGATTACAACCGTAGCAAATTATTTCGCCACGATTGCGAGAAACTTTTGCAACATTTACCACCGGTTCGACCGGCCTATCTGCAATGATTGACTTGGCGCACTCAATTAAACAGTTCACCCCAGCAGTAATTCCCTTGAGCGCTTTCACTTGGGCTGCAACGTCAACAGGTAACCCAGAAACAAACTGACACGCAAGTCCCTTTTCGTCTTCGCTACCCATTATTGACAGTAGTCGCCGTAAGTCGGCTAAATAAGCATCTACTGTTTCTGCGTAATCGAAACTTCGCATTTTAAACTGTTCGTACGCTTGATGTGGGGTTAACGAGAACGCGCTAAGAAGTGCAGTTCGAACAGCTGCGTAGTCCGATTTTTGCCTTTCAGTTAGCTGGTCATAAACAGAAAACGCAGGTCCTCTCAGAAATAAAGGAATAAAACTTGCCAAGGTATCAATATTTTGCAAGTTGGCTACCAACTCCGCTTTTTTCAGCCACTCGTTGACGTCGATTGAACCATCTCCAGAAAACGCTTGAATTACATCAGTAAACCGAATAGACATGCTTTAAATGCCGCAATAGCTTGTTACAACGTACAGATCACTGCTGTTTTAAACTTCACTCTCTCCACCGAATATTGTTTCTGTTCAACCTCGTTTTTTCAATTTTCTATTTGTCGAACCCTTTTTCAGTTGACTCAACCATTTTATATTTCCACAATTCGGCTCCGGCCATCCCACCAGGATACAATTCTACACAAATAAATCATATTCCAAAATGTGTAGTGTACTGTGGAGTTGTGTTTTCCATATAAACAAAGTACAAACGTGCATTGTGCATATGTACCCAAAACTATGCAAATAACCTTGATGGTAAACACTGCAAGATCAAAAATAGGTTTTCAAAATCAGGGGGGACAAATAGGGCAGATTTAAGGGGGTCACTTATGAGTTATCCCTCGAAAAGTTTCAGTTCTTTTCCATCTCGTTGAAAGCAGAATTTTAGCAACTTTCCTTTGTCCTAGAAAACCAAAATTTCATTTAAGTAAGCTGTAATTATCGCCTTTTCGTTTCGCAAATTTGGTAAAATTCATACGCCGAAACATCAACTGCTTTTAATAGAGACGGCCTCTAAGCTCGGGACGGCAGTCAGCGTAACATGGCCACAAACTTTAACAAGTCGACTTTTGCATATAACTTACTAGAGTATACGCCTTTCGGGCCAGTGTAAAGTACAGGGGCGGCACAGTATTATAAGCGTCTTCCTAAGCCTTAACGTCTCGTTTTGGTGATGTTTTAAACAATATTGCGATTTCAATATTTGAATACAAATAAAAAATATATAATTTATAACCATCGAATCTGTGCCAACCTTTGGGTTTCTGCATTCTTGCCAGCGCCATTTCAGCAACGTCACAATTTGAACCTGCTAGCGTCATAAGTTGCCGGAACCTAAATCGCTGGTTGGCAGGCTCAGCAACTGGAGTTGATGACATCAATGTTCTACCGTTGGTAGAACTATTGGTTCCATTTTCTTTAACATTTTCTGTCCCCAATTGCGTTGGAGATCCAACTAAACCAACAAAATCATTAAGTTCCGGACTGTAGTCATACTGCATATTGGTGAGAACTGCGAAATACGTGCCATCGGCTTGGGTGTGAGGTTCATCTGCGCTGCAACAAGGCTGTGGTGATTTTTGCTGAATTGGTCCAACCACTAAAGCTTCGGAAACCGAAAAAATTTATTTGTCAGCGTCCAAAAACCCATCTGACTGTTGACTGACAAGATTGTCGTCTTCATGCTCCAATTCAGCGATAATGTTATCGCATACCGGATTGCTAGACCATGCTCTGTAGTGCTATCATTAGGTTCTAACTGACTCCTAGGAGAAACATTTGACGGTACGTCAAGTGTGCTGTTGTCAGTTCTCCGCCCAAGCATTGCGTCTGCCATCTCAGTTGATTCTGTTCGGAACGCATCTTTATTGAACGGACATAGACCGGACTTTCTAAACCCAGAAACGGCGTTTTGACTGGTTGCAAATCGTTGCCATGTTTTATTGAACACCTCTGGAAAGCGCTCCCGCGAAATTACTTGACCGCAATTGTTCTTCAGAAATTTGGTACACTTGTCTGCCCAATGCGTTTTTAAAGGCTTGAACACTGCTACATCCAGTGGTTGCAACTCATGAGAGGTATGTGATGGAATGGCAACCACTTCAATGTTGTGTTCTTTGGCTGTCATGAGAAACTCTTGCCCACAATGACTGCTATGATTGTCTAAAATTAGAACGACTTTTTCATTTTCCGCCACGGGTTCCAGGTTTGGAATGAAATGTTCCTTTAAAAAAGTGCCAGAATATTGCGATCAGCCCATCTGGATTCGTGTTCGTAACTGCGGCATAAAGTATCCCGATGCATTGATGGCACCTATCAGAGTATGAGTAGATCCTTTTTCTGCAGAAACTACTTTTGACACTGCTTTGGATCCCTTGATAGCAACTACCTTCGCTGGTTGGTCTGGAACGATGGTTAAACCAGTTTCATCTATTTTGTAAATTCTGTGGCATGCGTTAAAGGCATTCCATTTTCTAAGCATAGTTTCTAGTCGATAAAAAAATTCATGAACCCGATTACTTTCCATGCCAAGCAAGCGGTTACGTGATATGTTCTGTGGCAGCCTCAATGATAGTTCTGGGTTTCGCTTGATCAGTCCTGCGAGCCAGTCGTAGCCTGCTCGGCGTTGTTTTACATTAAATGTGTGTTGTATGCCATTTTTATCTGCATATTCGAATGCTAATTCGCAATTATCGGTAATAGACAACGGAAAACCACAGACCTGTTGTTCACGAACAATAGCAACAATCTCCTTTTCCTCTGCTGCTGTGAGCACTGCGCGTCGACCCAAGCCATGTGCCGATTTCATGTTTCAGCTGACGAAACGATCGCGCAGAGTCATTCTAGGAACAGCAAATCTCTGAGAAACTTCTGTCAGATGTAGTTTCCCTGAACAACCAAATGTATAAATTCAACCAAGCGTTCAAAATTATGAGTCGATACATATTATAAAAGTGCAACAATGGTTTATCAGAGTATCAAAGTAAATATTAATGCAAAATTGACTCGTAGATTTCTAACAGAATCCTGCCAACTTGATACAGTAAATTACATTTATAAACGCGGCCTATGGTTTGCGTAATAGTATATACGGGTGATATACTAAAAACAACAGTTTATGTTACTCGCTCTTTTAGTTTTTTGTTAATTAACTCACCGACAGCATTCTGTCGATACTCATTTTCATACTGACGTTTGTACTCAGATTCCAGCCACGAAAGAGCTTCTGCCATGTTTTCTGGGTTCCACTGTTGCAGTTTGTTTCGCGATTTGATCAGAACGCTATCCCGTTGTATAACCCTTACTGTGTTGTTTTTAGCAATTTGGTATCGCCTTGGTGCTTTACAGCGCGAGGCTTGTTTAATTCTAGCCATTTATTTTGACTATGTAATGCGGGGTTCACGTTATAAATGGTGCAGCTGGGCCACGTTTTGTCACCTTGTATATACTGGGTAACATTTTGTCTGCGATGTAACCCAATATGATGTTCAAAAAACAGTGGTTGTCTGCTAACATCACGTATCGGTCACGTTTTGTCTTTCAATATCATATGATATTCCCTACGTTGTCTGTCAATATCATATGATCATTTTGAAAATGTCTACTGAGTCAGCTGCATAACTAGGTTTGGAATATCATATGATACTAATCGACATGTAATTGACGGGAAATTCAAATTTTGTTGGGAAATTCAAATTTTGGCAGGAAATTCAAATTTTGGCGGGAAATTCCAATTTTGGCGGAAAAATTCAAATTTTGGTGGCAAATTCAAATTTAGACAGGAAAATTCAAAATTTGGCGGGAAATTTCCATTTTGGCGGGAAAATCAAATTTTGGCGGGAAATTCAAATTTTGGCGGGAAAATTCAAAGTTTTGTTGAAATTAAACTACATAATGGAATATCATATGATACTCCAAATCCGTCTTTGAATGTCATATCATATATGCTGTTAATTTGGAATATCAATGATATTCAACAATATGTCTGATTATGTCATGTGACATTCGAACACTTGTATGCTGAATAACATGAATACCCGTGCTTTGTATAGCAATATCACATGATATTCGACTTTTGCTTGTCCGTATCATATGATGGTAACAAAAATTTATGTTGATGTCGAATCAACATGTGACAAAACGTAACTCGACTGCCCCAGTTATAACGTGAACCCCGCATAAGGATGTTATTCGGAAAATATTGGAATATAATCTTTTGACGAGTTTAAATAAACTCGATGAGAATAGACGTAGTAGCTGACGGGATTAGCCTTATTTAGTAGTTGTCAAAAAATTATAGTTTTTGGAAAATAACATTAGTTTAACGTTAATTCCAGCTTGCCAAAAACTGCACTTTCTTTAATGTATAAGTGTAGGTTTTTAAATAGGGGCAAACAAAAACAGAACTAGCTATGCAACTGTCTTAGCTGCCTTCGCTGTGGCAGCTGCCCCCGCTATCCCACCTGTAGCCGTTGTTCCAACTGTCTCCGCTGTCCCAATTGTCCCCGCTGTCCCAGCTGCCTCCGTTGTCCCTGGACAGCGGGACGGTCCTCAGCGTAACATATGCCCTTATATATCCGGTACAGCCACTTGTGCCTTTTTTCCTCAAAGCAAACTTTAGAATTCTTTAGCAGTACGGACCTCAATTTTCTTCGTGGGATCTGTGAAATTGGTCACGCTCCCCTATTTGTTCCGAGACCAATTTCAGAATTCTGTGTTAGGTCGTTAAAATTTGACAGTTTGGGTATCTTGAAAGGTCGAATTGTTTGCCACGTTAACACGATTTGAAAAAACCGTGACCGAAGCGGTCGAAAAGCTAGACACTGTTGTCTTTTACTCTAGTACAGAACTGCAGTTTGAAGACTGTGGGGAAATTTTTTCGTATAATATAAAATATTGCTAGGCACTAGGATTTGAAATAGAGTGCCTGAAGGCTCAGAGCCAGAATATAAACGGAACTTTGAAAAATTCGCGAGCGAAGCGGAAGAGAAGCTATAAATTGTTAATCGTACTGTAACAGTCTGAACATATCTATATTCATGTAGCGCGCCACCCCTTCTCTAGGGGTTATGTAATGAAGCTTTGTGCAATTTTTACTATCTTATTGCTCTCCTGCCTCAGAAATGCTGCAAAACGGTCGTGTTCGTGCATAAGGAGCGACCTGAAGCATATGTTGAAAACGCTGCCGCGTTTCATTGATAAGTATTATTGTTATCGTCATTTATGTAGTACGCAATTTAGTAGAATGGTTGCATGATTTCTTGGTCGTCAATTTGGGAGTGGAGTGTGCAGTGCGGCGCGGCAACACAATGAGGCTTTGAAATAAATCGTAAAACTTGGTTGGGTAAGGTGTCTATTAATTCAAATATGTTTAATTCAAATATGTTTCACTGCCTGTTTCAGCTTCTGTAACTGATTAAATTTCCAAAACAACTATTCCTGTAATATCGGAGAAATCTTTATTCGTTAACTATTGTTGGCATACATTAAACAAAAAGTTGCAATACCTTTGCTGAATATGCTAATATAGAATACTTGTTTTCGATTTTATCTCTATTCGGTTATAATATCTCAGTATTTTTGTTTTTCTATAATGTGCGGAATAATGCACAAACTATAATAACTAGAAGCTACATAGCTAGGGGAAGGTAGCGTAGCAACAGATAACAAAGTCACCAAAATTTCATTTAAGCGCTGTACCCACTGACAAGGTTTTGACCCTGGAAGTTACGGCCGGAACTTACGGCTGGAAGTTGCACTAGTAAATTGCAGTAGTAAGTGTATGGAAAGACATATAATAGGCTAGTTATGCATTACTTCGGGTAAGGGGAATTTGGGTAAAATCGCATTTTGGAATACAGTAAAATTACATATATTTGGACAAGCACGAATTTTCCGAAATCTCGGCAAAAATCATGTTCTCTGATATTGTCCCCGTAAATACCGAAGGAGGGACAAAAGATCTTGCAGTGTGATGTTTGTGACATGCGAATGCATGGAGGAAAAATAAAACCTCACGCTGATGCAGCACATCGGTTAAAACACTGATGCATATGTAGTACCTTCATGTGCAGCAGCACTAAAACATCAGCCAAGATACATGAGTGTAATGTTGAGGTTGTTATAAGGCATAGAAACCCGAAAACACAGCAGCCGATGGTGAGGATAGATTTTTGCGCACAAGCTTTTTTGCCCGTGATAGGTTTTGGATTAGCCGTTTTAATCCTAGGTGGTCTTTCGAAAGACGTAGCAGATGAAACGTTTCCCCTGAAGTTTTGTGCCGTTCGATTTGTGAAAAACATGAAAGTAGCACATCGCGCCATTGATACTTATAATACCTTGTCTTGTAAAATTTGTAGCAGAAATAAAACCTAAGCCTAACACTGAATGCTTTGTGACTTTACAGTCAGCGTTTTCGGACAAGTTTTTGCATGCAACTTTGTTAAATATTGATACTGTTATATACATGACATGTAAACAAGCTTTTCAATCAGGGAAAATGTTCTTGTGTCTACAAAAAAATCAGGAAAAATGGAATTTTTATCAGGAAAATCAGGGAAAATTGTTCTCAAATGTCCGCGGAAACACTGGCAAATTAGTCATGTTTGCTTATATTTTTCGTGCATTAATCAGTGTAAGCATGTGAGACATGTTTGTCCTAGATGTATATCCAATACATTCAGTGTACATTCTATGTAGGCTTGCCGGCAGCATACGTGTGGACATATAGTCGATGAAAAAACAGTTGGAGAGTAGTCGACGACAAAAGCAGTTGAAGAGGCGGACTGCATGGTGCAGCGATAGAGCCTTCGCCTTAGTATTTATTGGTAGCTAGGTCGAAGTCCACCCCGTGTGCATGCTTGTTTGCCTGCTTAGTTAAAAAGGTCTGAAGTTCTCAATCGTACTTCCTAGACTTACAATTTGTATGTACGTAGGTAGTTTTTTTACTCGGTTCGATTTCTCTGTGTCAAAAAAATTATGGCATATTCTCATAGCTGACACAGTTGTGCACTACATATGCACTATGCAGAAGGGTTCACTAAAAAGTATAACAAACGAATAACGGACTTAAGGAGATTGTTTGACTTCACCATTGCCACAGGAAGTCTTTAAAACGTGGATGATTTTTCAGATGTATAGCACGCTACGCTAATCATAATAAAGGATTTGATAAGCCCGTTGCACTCGCATTAGTGAAAACCAAATTAGACTGAAATTCCATTGAAATCTCATTCACGAAGTTGTATACGAAAACCAAATCTCTTAGAGAGAATAAAAATGAACTCCAGGGAATCATCTGCATTTCTCAACTATTTAACAGCACAACTGAACCCACATTACAAAATAATCAAAATCGTCAGCAAAATCCTTGATAACTAAATAATTGCTCTTTTATTCATGATTTATCCGATATTCTATCACGGCAGGGGAGGGAGCAGCGGCAGGGACCGTTCACAACAACTACCATGTCTTGCCGCAAATAATGGTTTAATGCGCTGCGACACTGGTTGTGTTTTGATTGAAAAATCTTAATTAAATGGCTTCCAGAGTTCCAACTTGTCTACCAGTGGTTATACTTTTAGTATTTTGCTTAACGAACAGTAACATGAATACTGTATATACGTACCTCATTATGCAAACTCAAAGTGATAAGCTGAAGGTTACTAAATGAAAGTGAAAATGAATACGTAATATATTTCTGTGTTTTGAATTTTGGGCAATTTTCCAAGTGCCAATTTGATTCTGCACAGCTGAACACGTAACATGTCTTCGCGTGAAAACGATGGCGATGCTGTAGGAAATAGTCGAGATAACAGGTGTTTGTCTGAAGAATCGACAGTAAATTTGGCTGAAACACAGCTGACCCAGTTTGGTGGCCCTGGTGCCGGCGAGAATCACGATGAAAACCAATATGTGCAGGAGTTGCGGAAGGTAAAGTTCATGGGCGCCAAGTTGAGATTGTCTTGTGTTATGTATTTTTAGCGGGGCCGGTTCCAGCAAAATGTACTAAACTTCAAATATTTTATTATGTGCAGCATTCTGTTCCTGCTGAAGTCTGGTGTTGTTTTTTGACCTGTATATATATATGTATATATATTATACTAGTCGTACTACAACTATATGTATTGATCGAAGCTCGGACATATTTTTTAATCAGTCTAGTTAAGCATTTTAAACTTATAAAGCACAAACGGATAGTTTGATCAACTTACTTTCGAAGTAATCTAATGTGCAACTTAGTTATTAGCTGACTATTCACTGATCTATATTGAAAGTTTATAAACAATTTACTCAGATTAGTCGCGCCCAGAAACCCTTCAATAACCCTAATAATGTTAGAAATAATTGTAAACGTCCTAATTTCGACTTATCAGTTAAGCTAATACGCAATTGGTTTTGAAGGTATATAAACAATTCATTTCGATTGCTCACATCCAAAACGCTTCTGTAACCCTAATAATCAGTGAAATAATTTAAAAGAATCGTCATTTAGGCTTATTAGTTTTGCTAATATGCAAGTTAGCTATTAGCTAACTAGTCAAGCATCGGTTTTGGAGGCTTGTAAACAATATAACCAGTCTTCTTGCACCCAAAAATTTTCTAGTACTGAATTTGGTAACACTAATAATCAGTAATTAAGTTAATATACAAATTAGCTAAATAATTTATTCAGATTTCTCGTTTCCAAAAAATTTTGGCACTGAAACTAGATTGTTTGTAATCCTAATTGGTGAAATACAGTAAAAACCTTTAATTAAGCCTTAACTAGTTATTCAAATTAGCCTGTAGCTAATAAACGACATAAAATTGTAAAACCCTAACGCGAGGCTAACGCTGCAGTATAATAAGCTTTCGGTCAAAAAAGGTTGTCAAAATCGGTTCAGCGGTTCCTGAGATTCTTTTCGGACTAACGGATGGACGGACTAACAGCTTTTCAACCCCGAGTGTAAAACATAAAACGTTACACAAAACGCCGAGCTTTGCTCGGAGTTGCGCTTCGCTCAATAATTTCATTTTTAACAGAGTGTAAAATATTTAAACTTTGTGGTACTCCTTTTTGCATCATTCGCCTGCATTATACGCATACGTTAATTACCAAAGTATATACGTATATATTTACTAAGTTTAGTACTACTATATATACTACGTACGTGGCAGGACTGCAGCCAGAATTTTCGAAAGATATTAAGGGATGTATACGTTCTATAACAATTTCGAAGGGGTTCTTGTGTTATGAACTAAAAAACCGCTGAAAAAAATCACAAACAGGGGTTTGACAGTACGTCACCCTTGGCTGCATCCTTGATATATACCTACGTAGTATTTATATGCTTGTATATAATGCCAAATTGAATTGAATTTGTTGTTTTGTTTAGTATATACGTATCTATTAACCGAGTTGCCTACACTGATTAAAGGCGTTGCTGTAACAACCGATGATATATACTATCTGTGTTGACTGGAACAGATTGAAAGTAGTTTTAGTTGACCGCATAAATATTTCTGAGAATGTAAGTGTGGCAAAACTGCAAAAAGGTATAGAGATATTTTAATCTTACCGAGAATTTAGCGGAATGTGAAGCCATAAATATACGTATTTAGCAGCGTTTTTGTAGTGACCGAGTACGTATATACCGGAAAGGGATTTATTTGATTGATTCTGAGATTCAGATTACATAAGGGAAAATTAATGTTAGTTAACACAAGGGCCCATATTCTCCTCAAATGTATGTAAAAAGTACCACCAGTTGACGATAGGTTGTGTATATTTCAAACCAGCCAATGGAGAGCTTCAAAATTTGCCACATGATTTGGATTTGATTGAGTCTGCTTGTGAGCGTAGTTGGATATTATAGCTGGTTAGGTTCACTTGTTTCAAAATCTATTGCTAATTGATGATGACCGTGACACATTTGAGAATACAACCTAAGATTTAGGGATGTTACGGATGCAATGTTTCAAAATTTGCTAATCGGGATTTTCGGACTTCACATCTGCATATGCAGTTAGATGTGTTCGGCATGAATTCACACGTTTCAGTACGCAGGCCCAAATGTGTTTGAACTTTTTGTAGAATGTATCTAGCCAGCCAAATCAGAAACTGCTGGTTAGCAAACTTTAACACTGTCTATATTTTTTGTGGTAAAATTGTCAAAAATATGCAGAAAACGGTTCAACACTACTAAACAGCGACTTAACGTGAGTCTAAGCGAAAATGATAACCTTAATCCTAAGCCACTTCTATTTTATAGTACCCAACGAAAACTGTATGGTTTTAGAAGCAAAATAGGTTAGGCCGGTGGCAATCTGGAAGGCATACTTATTGTGTGACTTTAGCATAAACCAACGTTATAGGTACTTAATTCGGTGGTATAAGACATCTACCTGCTACTAAAGCTCATTAGCGACACGATATTTCGTACTAAAATGGTTTAGTGGTAGCGGTAAAATTTGGTTAGTCCTTGATGATTGCCATTAATTCGTTACGTCAGTATGGCTATATATACTCAACTTATTGTTGCATTTTTGTTTCAGGTATTTCTAAACTGCATCTCAGGATCTGGTGGTCGCTCAGATCACTCCAGTGTTCACCAACTTAAACTTGACAGACAGGGATTGTTGCAGTTATGCCGCACACTACACCTGTACGATAGCTTTGAGTTTATTGCCGATCACATACTGTCTGGCCAAAATGAACAGGTAAGCTGTCTGAATTGGTTTGAACAGGGGCCCACAGGTTTACCGATGTCAATAAAGTGTTGCTTTTAGAGGTTTGGGCAACATTGGCTAAAATATCTAGAATGTTGTGAAGTTTTTATGGGGAATCTGCGTCAAGCTCGACTCAGCTTAGGTCTACCAGTGGATGCTTCAGAATGTACAAATGATATGATTCGAAAGAAGTTGTATATATATTAAGTGTAAGAGGTTTCTGTGTTTTTGCATTGCATGACGATTTTGTTTAAAATTTATATTTTTTGGACGTTGTAAAAAATGAAATCTGAAAAATGTGCTAATTGCTTTCAGGTTCCCAAAATGAATATAGGATAGGTATAGGTTTAATTATTTCGTTCGCGTAGCAAATCTAATTGCTGTTAACCGAAATTTAAGCTCTCGTAGCACCACGTGCAAGTTTATACAATTGAAAACGTTTTTGCATAAACTACGCCTGCACTTTTCACTGTAAAAATTTGTACATGTGAATAGGATTCTGAGGTATTTTAGGTGTTGACTGTTTTAACGCGAATATCTTGTTTTATCTAGCTTAACTGGTGATTGTATTGACGTGTTGACAGGAATTTTGTGCTATTTTTGTTTCGTTGTTGATAATATTTGGTACGCTTGCATGTCATTGAAACCTAATAATCTACATCAAGTATTTTAATACAGTTGAGCTATGTCTTGTTTTAGGAAAAACATATATGTGCATTTTCATATCAGAGCTAGTCAATGTTGTGCGGCTGTACTGTTCAACATTTTAGCGTTATTTTGTTAAGGGAATATGTCGGATAGTAGGTATATATCGTATCAAACAACTACTACTTATGTATATGTTTTATCTCAGTTGGCAATTTGGACGTTCCCAACGTCAAGATTTAGACATAAGGCAGGCAAGTCTTTTCTTAAACGTAAGCCTACACTTGGGCTTATGTGGAAGCACAATGTATAAGAGTTAATCAACTTTAGTTTAAAGCAATGTGAATTTTATTGCAGTACGTACAAATAAAATAAGTTTTTGTTTCAATACGATTGATTGGAAGTTTAGTTTTTCACTAGGAGTAGTTGGAGAGTCCGAAACAGTGATTCCGGATACAGTCGGTCCAGTTGCCAACTGAGACCATCAGGTAAGTACACGACATAATACATTGAATATTGGGATAAAAGCTATGTAGCGTTCAACTGTCTCCGTCAGATAAGTACGTAAAGTAAACGGGAACAACTGTTTTTATTGGAAATATGTATGTTTAATGTTGCATTCGGTGTTTAACTACAATCTTCGTTGTAGCTTAAGCCGAATGATTGATAGAGTGTCACATTTCACTGCTAGTAGAATTTGTTTAATGGTTACTACTTTATAAAAAATTACGCAATTTTTGTTTAAGTTTCTATATATGTTTTGTGAGTGCTAGTATCAGTTTGTAACTTGGCATGGCGTAGAATTGAAAATCGGCAGACTGGAGCTCTTGTTGGAAAAATTAATTGAAATGAACCTTTGTCATCAAATTATTATCGTTTATGGTGGTTACGTAGGGTTTAAGTCTTCTCATAATGATGTTGTAATTTAGTATCCTATCTGTTCTTTAAGCTTGGTGTACTAAAATTGAAATCGGGAAAGGTACGGCATATGCACGTTTGCAAAATAAGAATCAGCATCGGCATGTCTTCAAAATAAGAATCGGCATAGGCAAAAATTCTTCTCGTCACATCCCTAGACAAATTCAGGAGTACAGCAGACGATTGCAAATTTGCTGGCTTAGACATTGCTACTCCAAGAAATTGTTGCACGGATGTCGAGACATGGACGATGACCAGCTGTTTGAGCATTTCGCAAATTGATTGAAGGTCCGGAAAGATCTTTGGGAAAAGTTAGGCTAGCCAGGTTTACACTCAGCTCACACAAAATAACAAAGTTTGACGTGCTGCGCGCATATGTATTAGGACAACCAAGAATAAAACGATGTTTTTGGCTTATCCGTTTTTCGATTGTTCAACTCGTTTTAGTCCTTTTTAGTTTAGTGTCTAGGTGCGTACTTTAGTAGTGATTTGATTGCTGTTTTGGTACCAGCAAGCAACAGTAGCTATTAACAGTTTATTGTCTTTGTAGTCTGTCAGTATTCAGATAGTTAAGAAGTTAAAAATTTAAATTGGTTCTCTTTTACTTGCGGCAAAATTTCAGTTGAGAAGTTCATGGTTTTCTGGGTTTTCGGTCGACAAAGGTTGCATATGCAGTTTAATGGCGAGTTTATAGCAAGATTAATGACTTCGGATAAGGCTTTGCGTTACTGGTCAGCGAACAGAGGTTCAAGATAAATGACTTGAGGCAAACTGTTTACGTATACACTTCGTACAAGTGTAATCTGAATGCGATGTGGGTAAAGATTTTTGTCCGACCCATGCGTTACCTAGGCATATACGTCGGAAATAATTGTATCATGTAGAGTTATAGTATAGTTTCAGTAATAAATATCCGGCAATGTAAAATGCTGTAACCGGATGCTGATTTTCTGCCGCAGTTGGAGCTGGATATCCGGTTGAACCCTTATATGTTACATCAACGTTCCTTATCTGCCACTATTACTTAGAAATTACCAACTTCGATGTTTTAGATAACTCAAATGCCGAAAAACATACCGCATCTTTAGCTGTATTTTGGAATGTTAACATTTTGAAATGTCGAACTTAGGAAGCGATCGAATATTCTGTCCAATTTCCGAAATTCTTTCCTATTTGATTTTAATCAAGTATAGTATCGTAACAGAATTGGTTTCTGTTGACCTTATCTAGAGGTGTAAACTACGAAAACGCTGTTGAAAACGTACCTGAACGTTGAAACATTTGCAACTTGTTATTAACTGCTGTTATGCTAGCATGATTACTTTAACAATAAAGAATGTAAACAAATACGGTTTTACCGAACATTGTTGAATTTGACTTTAGTACATCTGAATCCAAACCGTACCTTTATGCCCAATCAGAATCCGAACCGTCACTTTTTTTGAATCCGAATTCGAACTTTTGGTATCATCCTTCTGCAAAATGTTGACTATACGGTCTGCACGACCCCTGTTTGAAGTTCTGCCCGAAGTTAATGACCACGCCGGGAATCGAACCTCGGCCCTCTTGCGCTCGAGCCAAGCATGCAACCACTACACCACGCGGCCGTTGCAACCAACTTCTTATACCGGTATATGTGCACAGGCATGGCAACATTTGCTTTACACACACTTACGTGCACATATACCAACACAAGACAACTTTAGGATCCTAGGAATAAAAATGAAGTTGTCATGTCTTTGTTTCGTCGTGATGTTTTCGTTGCTTATAATTTTCATGCATAGACACGGCATTGTTTTGAAAGGTATGGTAGCGGTTTTAGTTGACTTATAGTGCTTATACGTTTATTATTATTGTATATGGACATTTACCTAAGCGGACGCCTGGCACTAATACTCGGCAAAGCGAAACGCATTACATTTATGTGTTTGTTTTGAGTTTTGACCTTCAATTCGGTGCGCCTGGGACTGAATTGGCCGGGGTGGCCGGTATCAGAATGGAGTAATATTGTATAACCGGTGCTTGCACTGTGAAAGGTTGATAAGCGCTCGTTGTGGTGCGTGTTTCAGTTGAGTTTGAAACCTGTAGGGGTTTGTATGCCGTTGTTTGTTTATGGCGTATAATGACGTAGTGCGCTGCTTTTGCAAAGTGCTGGATTGGGGCTGGGATCTGTTGAAAGGGACGCATGCTTGCTATCACGAAAATTTTTGGGCAGACAAGAAATAAACTGAAACTTAGAGGTAAAACAATTTTTTGTGCTCGATACACGCGTTCACAAAAAATGTTTCAGGTTGACTTTAGGCCCTCCCACAAAATGATGTCCTGGTTACGCCTCTGGGGTTGACTTGGCTGCTGGCGATGCATGTTAGGTGGGGTTATTGCGCAGCGAGAAATGATTATTGCTGGGCTGTTAATTGAATTGTGCGAGCTTGTGCGTGCGTTTTTGGCGTCTGATAGAGATCCAGTGGTTTATGTATTGGTTTGAGATTGAATGTTAGGTAATCGCAACATTTGTTGAAGGCCGTTAAATACGACTATGCAAGTGGGCAGATTTGGACTACAAAAGATTGTAATCGCCACGCGTAGCGTTTCATGCTCAGCCAAACCTGCCGAATTTTGTCCCGGTGGTTATTTTGAAATTATCAATTTTCGGGGACTTTAATAATCAGGGGCTGAAAATTACATATTTTTTAAGGGTTGTTTGTAGTTAAACCATTGCACAAAAGTTTTTTCTTGCATATATATGTGTTATATTATGCAATTTGAATGTTTATGATAGTTCAGCTCAAGGATTCTGATTATTTATTTATTTATTTTGTTTTAGATTGATTTCGACACGTTTAAAACGCGATTCATTAGCATTTTGCCTGAAATAATCGATATTAGTAGTAGCGGTGAAGAACAACAGCAACAACGACATCAACAACAGCAACGAGAGCAGTTGGAAACAAATAATAAACCCAAATTGAACAGTAATAAAAACAATAACGATATGGTAAATATTGGTGGAAACGGCTGGATTGAACCTGAATCCGCAGGCAGTTGTCAAACTCGGCGACGTAGATCAGAATCGTACGAGGTCAATGAACGCAAAACAGCAGGTGAGTTGAAGTACAAGGACGATTTCTTAGCGACAATGGCTGGATATAAAAGATAGTATTTGTTTACTTTGCCCTTGCAGACAGATTTGCCTCCTACATTCAAAATTGAAGCTTACGCTTAGGTTTACTCAAACATTTGGTTTGGGAAGGGCACAAAAATCATTTACTTCTTCACCACTAAAAAGTCTTTTAATTTTTGTTTATATTATTACTAAGCTTGTCTTGAAGACGAAGTGCTATAAATGTAAGGCTAAGTTTAATGTTTTGCTTTATTCCTATTCAGTATGTGTGTCGGCCAGTGAACAAGTATATACCAGAAAATCTTGTAAATTTGGCCGTGATCCAATTGGTGAAGGTGCGAACAAACAGTACAATAATCAAAAATTATTGTCTGTGTTCTTAAATTTAAACTTTATGAACCATCTGGCAACAATCACCAGTTATGTGATAAACCTTGCAATTCAAGAACGAGTGAACTGCGATGTTAGAAGTTTAGCGCGTTTTTTAGCACTTTCTGTGTGGAGATTTTCATATCATCGCACGATACAGTTTGGTTGTTTGAAAATCTATATTACTGACTGGTGATTGATAGGTGCTGAACACAGCTCAGAAAACGGTCCATTTTCTAAGGAAGTTATTGAATTGTGACAGTTCCACGTTTCACCGATTTTCTTACTTCTTAGACACCTTGCACGTGCGTAGGTCCTACTGATATTCACGCCAATTTACGATTCGCTGAGTCCAATTTGCTGTTCTACGGTAACAGCAGTTCAATCTATGCCGGATAGAGTTTTGTCTGAATAGCAGTTTTGCTTACGACATATATGCATTGCGGCATAAATATGATATGTTGTATTTAGATATGTAAGTATTTAGTTTTGTGGCCTTGTCGCTGTTGAAATTGAAAGTTTCAAGTGGTTGTTTAAAATTTTTCTCGAGTGGCCCCGGGTGAGGCTATAGAGGTACTACGAGTAGTATGCAATATTTTAGATACAGTAAATATTTATGTTGTATATATGTTGATATATACGTAATATTTGGACAATAGTTGAGGGTTATGGAGGCAGATTCGAATCTAGTACGTACTTGTATATGTATATATTATAGAAAGGCGAGAATGTTGTGTTCGCATGTTGTGTGACTTAGACAGTGTATATTGCAGTTGCTGCCGCTCGGGGGAATATAAATCTGTGAGTTGGAAACTGGAGTTGGTTTAAGACAAGGTTTATCCTCAGGCGAATAATAAATAGTGATGTGAAGAGACTTTTGCTTTCTATCAAAGTAACTCTGGTCATAGTGGGACTACAGGTATTCAGCGAAACTTGGATTCGCTTAGTGACGACAAGATCAAATGCAATATATCGTAATGGGAATAAATAATATACCATTTAGCGATTTCCTACTCTAATTTGCAAAGTTTGAAAGCTTTAAGTGACATCTTTAAGTGTTTCTTATCCAAAAACCGTACGGAACACAGTGTAATACACCGACAAAATCCATACGTATCAAAATATAATGCGCACTCTGTTGGTGCATATGTCTTCTGGTGCGTAATTAGCCTGTAACAAACTAATTTTTAAGTGTTCTAGATTCTAAACGACATATTCAAATTTCTCATGTACAATAATTTTTAAACCAACAGTGCACAAATGCTTATAAAACGGTAGTTCATCACTCGACATGGAATGAAAAATCCAAACCAAAAATTAATCTTATATCCATAAATACATATTTTGCACGACTCGAAACTTCCAACAGTGTACAAAATTAGATCATATATTCGGTTAACATCCGGTTCCGGTACAAAATTTACTATCCGGCTCCAGTTCCGGTATCCGGTAAAATTAATATCCGATCGATCCTTCCCTACGACTGATATATTTTGAGTAATTCCATGCAGTTTGCAGAGCCGTTTAATTGAAAACATTTCAGACTTGGTGGAAATCTCGAATCATGCGACTTCATGCAGCGCCCATACCTCGCTTCCGAGAACATCCAAACCGATTGCTGCTGGAGATAACACTGTACGAACAATCAGCGAACACGACAACGGTAGCAGCAGCAAAAACAATAATATTTACAACATCAGCGATGAGGAAGATTGCGCTGCTGACTCGATTGAAGAGTTGTTGAACGGCAGCGGCGGTGATGACGGCGATTCGTTGCCGCTACAATCGCCGTTGTCGTCGGCATCGTCTTCGTTTTCAGAAGACAGCGTCGACGCAACGGCTTCATCGTCGCGACGTCAGCGTGGCGATACTATCGCGAAAGGTGATTTGTTGCAACGTCGCGTCGATGACGTCGAAGCAGTAGACGGATTACCATCGAACGCGTTTGACGGTAATCGATGCGTCACGGTGACGTCAAAGCAGCCGAATACAGTGGGCCACTGCCGGATAAATGGGTACTTTTCGATGCCTGTGAGCGCGACGGTGGCAGCAACAAGTGATGGTCAAGTCGAAACGGCGACGTGCGGAGCACCAACTAGTGGAAAGAATGGAGACGTTCCGGAGCTCGATAACAAGGTTGGTTTCATGATTTAGGCGTGCTTGGGTAGGCAGCGAGTTCCTATTTTGTAGATTTTCTTGAATTTCGGAAGCTATAGCTGTTATCACGTTGACGTATATCACGAATTTTGAAGTAGAATCCACAATAATTTCCGTTCGTGTTCAGGTTTTGTCAAACAGCACCATGGCTTGCTTGTTGTTTGTTTCAGGGTTGGTGGAACCGGCCCGGGCCAAGGCCCGGCGGGCCCGGTAGCATCAAATTTTAGTAGCAAAATTACAACGCTGTTAACAACAAGTTCCATCCGCTAATTTTGTACGCATTACACTATAAAAACCTGGAAAATATTTGGATCCCTCAACTGTTTTGGTACAAAAATGAAACATCTTTTAAAATTTGGTTTAAACGTTTACATTTAAGCAATAATTTTTCATTTCTGTGACTTTCGTTCAGTAATACTGTTCTGGCAAAATAATCATACCTCTGAAAAATTAAATCTGGTTTTGCGGGTTCGAGCCCATGCGGCCGGGCGCGGGACGAAGGTGATGGGGCCGTGCCCGTGCCATAAAAAACCGGCCGATTCCAACCCTGCTTTTTTTGCTTGTTGCTTTGTTATGTTTGTTTATTTGTTTATTGTTTTGTTTGTTTTGTTGGTTTACTTATTTGTTTGTTTGTTTGTTTGTTTGTTTGTTTGTTTCAACTATCAGCGTTAGTCAAATGGTATAATTTTTTGAACAATATTTGTCGCTTATTTGTGATCTCTGTTTTATTTAATTTGTATACGTACGTCACGAAATTGGCTTAGTATTAAAACATGATACAAAACGACGGACGTGTAAATGATTTCTCTTTTTTTAATTTCCATAGTGTGTTTTTGTTGAATTTTGTGATAGATTTACTGCTGTAACGGAAATTGAAGGCGTGAGGGAGGGGGTTAAGTGAAAATGCGGGTAGGGTACTGATTTTAAGAAGTTCAATACTGAATACATGTTTCGCGTTTTTTTTGTCTTGAAATGTATCTCTGTACTTATTCAATCATACATATATACATACATATATTAATCCGTTCGAGTGAAATTTTAAAATATTTTGTATTTACTGACGTTGGGGTTAAGCTTGTGTGTGTTGAGGGCGTTCGTTGTGTTTTGTATATTTTGGAGGAATAGTGCAGGGTTAAATTTCTAATGATCTATTGGGGGGGGGGGGTTGAAGTGCTTTTTTCAAATATATCCACTGTAATCTCTTGCAACAGTAATTTTACTGCTTTATAGTTATAGTTTTTCTCGAGTCCTTTGGAATGCAAAGATAATAAGGTGCAAACCGGTACTGTATCAAGCAGTGTGTGATCGCATATTAAATAATACTGAAGCCGTAACCAGATACTTTAATAACCGGCTGCTTGTGTCATTTTCCACAAAAATAACTGCAAAGCATTGTGATTTTAGTAATCATAGTAATACCGAATATTTGCGGCTCCGGTTTAATATATCTGGTAAAGAACCAGATCAAGAAGGTTAAGTTTTTGACACTGGTAGTCAAATGAAAATTCGTCGTAAAACAATTTTAAATTAGTAAACATATTTACTTTGCAGACTCAAATACTACCAGCAGCGCAGAAATTTAGATGCTATATCGTCAGGTTCGGAACGGAATATTCGGCTGTACCGTGTATGTACTGTAACGGGACTCGGAACCGGAACAACGAAACATTATGTCGTAATCGGTTCTGTACAAAAAAGTTTTCGGCTATACCTTTCCTTCAAAGTGAAGCGTTTAGGTGACTTCATTACAGTTGCAGGGGTGAGGTGTATGCTTGGCGTTCATGCAGGATTTTGCTTAGATTGAAGTAAAAATATGTACGTATAAATTATGATTTTAAATACGTAGTAGGTATGTAATAAAATGAACGCGAGTGTGCATTTTACTAGAAGAATAAGTTTTGGTTACGTCCGACAAAAACTACGTAATTTTAAATTTGAAAATTGTGACTTGCGTTTAACTAGGAGCGCAGCAGCTGATCAAAACGGGGGCTAAATATTAGTGATGAGCATCGGATATTTTTTATATCCTGATATCCCGCAATTATTACCGGATATTTATCCGGATATATCCTTATATCTGCAATTAAATTTTCTATTCGGATATCCGAAATTCGATTTTGTGTGTTTTAGGTTTCGGAATCTCGATTTTCGTTTCTCAAGCACTTGTTTTAAATTGTTACTCTAAGGGAAGTACCCAGAACCACAAGCTTATTGCTATGAGCGTATAACATACAAATCTAAAATAGTTTTTTATTGTGCAACTGCTTAGATAGTGCTGGGTATTCGGTTTAGAAGATTGCTACTGACGAATAGATACATGCGTTGGCCACCTAAAATTGAATTGATTTGGTTTGTCTCCGATTCTATCGAATGTCATCCTTTCATCGAACTATCTCATTGAAATACACTTACGCTTAATCGTACAAACATCAGCCCATATTACTTTTGGTGGTGCCCTGCTATCAGCGACGTATCCAGAAATTTGTCACGGGGATGGGCTGATAAATATTTCGAACCGCAATAAAATTTTGTGAGGGGGAAAACTGTAGTGTAGGGACCATATAATTTTTATAGAAAAACGTTCTGAAGGGGAAAATTGTAAGGTAAGGGGGCCTTATCATTTTATCACAAAAAATCCTAAACGGAAAATTTGTGCTTAGGGACCTTAAAACCATCATGGAATTATGCATAGAATGTGGCTCAATATTTTAATTCAGGTTTGAATATAGAATTTCTTTTCGTCAGCTCCAGCTACTTTAATGGTGAAACAATGCAAATTATTGTAAAAGGTTTTTACGCAATAGCATTTTCGATATAAGGTGGAAATCCGGATATCCGGATACACGTTTTTCGGAACAGAGAATTACGAACTAATAATTGTTGACATGGGGGTGTTTTGTAGACTGGCACATTGTGAGATTGTGACTCAAAATATAGGAAACTGGGTTATGAATAGCAAACTGTCTTGTATTATAAAAGATGAAAAGTTTTAATAGGTTATTCAAAGAAACTGCTATGTATAGTTGCAGAATCTGTCTGTCTGTTAACTGAAAAAAATCATGTTGTTCGCGTCAAAGCTTTTTGTAGGTTTTTAAGCAGTTTGCGGAACATTGTCGTTAAAGTTGTACTTGTGATGAATGAATACTGTCGGAAAGTTGTCAATGAACTCGAAAATTTGTTTTGGCTTTGTTGTTTTACACATGTAAAATACAACGATGTGTGTACATGCTCACTCATATAGTTACTTGTTGAATATCAAGGGCGTAGCGGGAATTTCATTTTGATACGGTATAACTTAAATTTTAGAATCTAGAATTCGGTACGGTATATTACGTGTAAAGTTTGTAGCAGTACCTTTGTATCGTTCCTACATAAATTTGCGGAAGGGATATATCCCTAACCCCTTACTTGTATACGACGTGTAAAATATGCTGCAAAAATTGCCGAAATATACTAGAGTTACGTGAAATTGTAGTTTTGTGATGGAATAAATTTGTCACTCATTTTTCGCAGTGAAATTATACCGATTTAGAGTAGCGCAATCTTCCTGTAGTTACATCCTTAGATGCGTGAATTTTTGTGGTATTCAATAGTTTTATTATGTTTCATTTTTTACGTTTTTTTATTTTTGCTACGTTATTTTGAGTTTTTTTGACAATGAACCTATGCCAGAGGAATTTAATAAAAATAGTTCAGTTTATAGATTTCGACGCGCTGGGTTCAACGATGCCATTTTTAGCTGTACAGGGTCCCAGGTTCTATAGTTATGGCCTTTTAAATTTTAACTTTTTACCATATAAAACGCGTACAAATAACCATCGAATTTGTGTAAAGAATAAACCTGGTGAAGCTTATATATATTTTACGAACATGGGAAAGATTGATATTTCATGTTGCAGTTTGTGCGTGTTTGCACTATAATTTCGAGAGGCATAACTTCTGAACCGTTGGTCATGCAGCCATAAAAATTTTACCGTTGAATTCAGCTCGTCGAGATCTAAAGGACGGATCGCTTTCTATCAAAATCCAGGGGGGGTCCAGATTCCGTATCTCCACCCTCCGTTTGTAATTTCTAGACATATAGACGACTAAGGCACCATGTAAATTACAAACGTCTACCTGCTGGGAAACTGTCAGTGGGTAGGCCCCTAATCCAGTGGAGGACGGTAGCCCCCAGCCAGATAATTTTTTGTAAAAATTTTTTACTTTTGTGTTCTTCATGCAATTTTGAATGGAACCCAGCGATTGGACGTCTCACCGGACCGAAGCAAGCCTAATCTTGTCATGACAATTTTCACTACAATGGCGTCTGCTTTTTCGCCCGTTTCGCTCGCGATATTTCGTTTACTACATATTGCGAATCCCACATTAGAAATTTCTGGATCCGCTACTAGCGGGATATGCTTGTTAATGTTCCCAGGAGTCAGTTTCAGTTTTGTCTTATATCAGATATCGTTTTGTGAATTGCTTTATGCCATGTTTTAGAACGAAAATAAAAAATTGCCAAGACAACAACGACAACAAAAACAGCCAACGAATACTTCTTCGTCGCCCAAAATGCATATCGATCGCGTATCGATGCTCAGCATTGCCGGCACAGCAACGGCTACTGGCGGCGATTCCACATGTAGCGAACGCGTTGAACCACATGTGGCGGTAACAGGCGCGATCTCCGGTCACAATCAGTTCAACAGCAAAGCGACCGATGCTTGTGTTGCGTCGACCAGCGGCGTTCTCAACTGTGACGGCGACAGCGGAGATGCTCCTGGTGTTGCCGTTGCAACTGCGGGGAGTGCCAGCCATGGCCGGATTTCGCCGTTGTTTATTCGAAGCCAAGAGACGTTTGAAGGTGTTGGAATTGGTGAGTTCAGGGCAGTGTTGGTTCAAATAGGTACCTAGGTAGCGTTTAAATAAAGGCCAATTCACACATGAAATTTTTTTCGGTGAGAGCCTTGCAGTAATAAGTTTTACTAGTAAAATTGAGTTATGGACCTGTAGCGTTGCTGCTCTGTTGCATGCAGGCGCTGATTTACAAGTTGGTTTTTAAATATAAAACGTTTATTGCTACAGTTCGAGTGACGTTTTTCTTTTTTGGACACATTATTTATTGTATTTTGGTTTAGGTGATGGCAGCACAACACTATCGTCATCGTTTCCTTTAATGTCGCCGCCACCGTCCGCATCTGCTGCAGCTGCGGCGGCCGCAACCTCAAACATTTCAAGCCGGCGCGCTGCTGTAACTGGTGGCACCGGAACTGGAGCTTGTCCGGATGCGCGGCAGGTGCGTGCGATTATGCGCGAGATTGGTCTGATGCGCCCAGACGGAACACTGAACGCGTACGAATTGAAAATTTTGTATAATCATTTGTCGCTCAATGAAGAATCTCAAAGAGTAAGTTTGATAACGGGAGTTATAGCAAATTCGCGGTATATGCACAAACACATACACTGTAAGCTGGCTTGATAACTTGTAACCTGTTGAAACATAAACAACGTAAGAATGTTTGCAGACCAGGACAAACAATATTGCTTGCTAGCCCTAATCGAAGAGGGGATAATATGTCCAGGGCAGATGTTCTGATGGCTACGGGGTCGGAACTGTATTAATTACGCATAATAAATGTTTAATTTTTCCTTGGTTTTTTCTTTACTTGTCTCTTTTTCCAGGAGTTGAATGCTTTATTCAATCGACTTGACGATGATCAAGACGGGCGCGTGTCGGTTGATCGATTTCTTTCTAGTTTACCGACGTCCGCATCCGTCGTTGGGACGGCTACCGGATATGGTGGACCTGGCGCCCGCCGGTGTGGTCAAGGCAACAAGACCAACGGAGTCAGCCGTACTAAACCGAGAAGAAACAGGTAAGTTCTTTATCATTTGATTCGCTATAACCACTGAACCATCCTGTCATCACAAACCGCTGAATTATATTTATATTTGTATTAATGGTATTGTCGAACCTCAATATAAACTTTGTTTTGCAGGTCCGCAGCCCGATGGGACCCACTTGTAACTGATGTGAGTTCCCCACTTGCCCATCCTACAGTTGTTGCGCCGATTCCTCCCCATTGTCATGCAAAGCTGGCTACGGTGGTGGAAGGGTCAACATGTTTCTTGGTTCGAAGAATGCATTGTGTAAAATTTTGTTTGTCACTTGATTTCGATTTTTTCAGTCAAGCACGTTCCGGGTCGACCCCGGTGAACCGTGTCCCAGACAGTTGTAGCGACTGCCCACACCGACAGCACAGGAGCATAAGCGGATCGCGAGACTCAATAGTTCAACATCATGCAACTGTTCATCTTGTGGTGCATGCGACGAATTTCTTTTCTGCGTTGCAGACTGAAGATCCGGGGTGAGTATTTGTTGTTTCAGAAGTGGGTCCACGAAATTGCTGATGAAATATGGCTTTTTAAGGTTAGGTGTAGGCTTATTTGACTTATTACTGGCTGAATGGCTTATGGTTATCTTATGTTAGCGGCAGAAACGTGTTTTGACCGAAAGCCAAAATGGGGTTTTTCTGACTGTCAAATAAAATTGTTAAATATAAGGCCTAATTATCGGAAAATAATTTTAGTTAATGATTTTGTTTGTTTTTGCTTTAAGATTCGCTACGTTCAGAACTGTAATGGAATACTGGGAAAGTCTTGGCGTCTATAACGGGGTAGCTATTTTGGAAGTAAGTCTGGGTTAAGTCTGGAAGATTTTTTGTTGTTTGTCGTGCCGTGTTGGCGTCATGTGTCGCTATGCGTGCCGAACGTCGCGCGCTTATGATAATCGGTGAAGAACAATGTTGCACGGCGATTGATGGCATTAAAATTATTGAAAAGTGTGCCGTTTGGATTACTGCAATAGTGACTAATCAACTAATATTATGTTTTGGTTTTAAGGCGCTTGGATACGAGATTTCAGCCGGTGAGCAGCTGGTGAATTTGATCGAGCTGTCGCGAGCGTTGGAGCACGAGCTAGCGGAATGTTCGCTTGGCAGTGAAGTGTTGATGGCGGCGTTGCTGACGTACAAAGCGGAATTGACTCATTTGAAGTAAGCGATCGCAGAAAACCCAAACTGCAGACGACTTTTCGATTGAAAAACGTAATTGATAGTGTGATGTGGGTTCCGGTGGTATTTTCTCTATGTAACGAGTTGAAAAATTTTTGAGTGAAAATTAGCGTCTTTTACAAATGCTTGTGGTAGACAATAGTGCGAACAGTATGTACAAGAGATTTTTGGATTTTTAATTACAATAGTGAAAAATCCGTTTTAAACCACGACAGAAATTCGTGAGCATTAGCTGTTTGTATAAAACACTAAATTTTATGCGAAATCTATTTTGTTCCAACCGCTGTCAAGTCGTGCGGCAGTCTTGATAAGGGAGGTACTGGCTGCTTAGAAGAAAAAAATTCTATTTCACGATAATTTGGCGTAGGCGGTGTGGTTAGTTCGTGGTATTTTACGACGAGTTCTAAAATTTCACGATCGACTGCGAGTTTATAGTTGAATTTAACGTGAGGGATATGTCAGTCCGTTGGGTTGTTTTTATGTTTCGTTTGTTTTTGTTTTGTCTTCGTGTTTTATATAGTTTTCATTTGCGGGTACAGCGTCAAGTTTTCAATCTGAAAAGTCGAGTGTTAATAAATGCACATTTTGTCATTGTTACCGTTAGGGATACGCTATAGTTTTTGATTATTTTAATGCATTGTGCGTGTGGCGCCGTCAGATCACCATGCGACATATTGAGCGACCTTCCAATGTAAATTAAACTTTTTTATTTCCGGCATCGTCCATGTTTCCTGTTCCATCCTTTTCCGGTTGATGTTTATAGATTTCGTATCTTTATTTACTTTATATGTTTATTTATCAATATTTTTTGTTTACTTTTTAATTTAGCAAAATTTAATGACAAGCACTTTCGAACATAGCGCGTTTAAAGGAAATCTTTGCCCTGAAAATAATTTTAGTTGTCATTTTAGAGGTACAATTTTGTGAAAGTAGTTATTTTGCTGCGCTTTTAGATGCAACTAGTAACGTACAAATTCTAATAATTGCAGTTTTGCACTTAACTCAGGAGTGCAAACAAGCTTGCAAAGATGTTTTCGCAAGCAACTTTTACGGATTCGCAGCGGTTTTTCGAACGGGAAGGTATGGGGTGGGGGATGTGCTAAGTGGGTATAGCTGATGTACGGTAGTTTAATTTGTGTTGTGTTTTCGAGTGTTATAGTTGTCTTGTTTTGCTAGAGCAAAATAGTCCATTAAGCTGTGATTTGAGTTCAGTCTAAATAATTTGAATGATCATTGTAAATTTAGTTTGTTTTCTGGTGATTCTTTGAAATGGATTGTTTTACGAGTTGGAGTGGATTTTTGTAAGGGAAGATAGTCGGAAGTGGCGGCTGTGTAGCTAACAGAACAAATGGTTTGCAACAATGTACGGCGGCGGTGTAAATAAGTGTTTTAGAGTTTCGTTTTGATAGAACGACTGTATATTGGTATCTCATTTGAGTTGAATAAACAATTTGAATACAGCAGTTCTCACTTTTTGAAACAAGTGGCCGCCGACTGCATTTGGGCCGGTATCGAGGTTACACTTATTTGCGAATGGCAAACAGCAATTTCATGGATTCGCAGGACAGAAAGCGAAATTAGTTGCGGGTTACGTTTTAGCGTGGTTGAGTGAAATCGAGATTTTACCGAAAGAACTTTAGTATCGAAATGATACAGTTACTTTTTCGTCATTTGTCTCGGAGACAGCGAACGAGTGTTTTTTTGCGTTGCTCTGGATAACCTTGCAATTCTCTTATGTTGTTGCGTTACGTATTTGTATTTACAATGGTTAAATTGATGATGTTATAGAGATGATTGCATATATACGAATGTATGTTTTTTGAAATGTGAAATTTAACAATTTGAGAGAGAGAGAAAACGAAGTTTATTTATTTATACTTAAATTAAATCCTAAAAGTTGGGGAATTTTTTTATTATTTTAGTCAGTCAATGAATAAATATACTTTTGGTACTTGTTTAGTTCCCTCCACAAGAAGTGCCCCAGCATTTATAGAGTAGCGTGCTGTGGGCACTCTTTACTTCCAAATAGAGGGGTTGCCGCGACCTGAGATCTCCACATTTTAAACGGGTTTAAGCAGGATGGGGGCTATCGTACCCATACCCCCGCAGTAAACAGCTGATTACAAGAGTAGTGAAAATTTTTGATGACGTGCTTTGGTGCTGTGTTTTTGGCCCTCTAGCATAAGAATCCTGTTTGCGCTCCCCTGCAATTGCGGGTAAGGGGTCCAGGGTGCGACAGCCCTCTGGTAGGAAGGTAAAAAATGTCCATACGACGCTACTCTATAATTTAGATGGAAACTTTTTCTGTTTATCAAATTAACATTAGTGTGGGTTAACTGAACAAGTACCGAAATTTTGATAGGTACCTTTAAATTATATTTTGGCCACTATGTTTTGTTTTGATTTGGATGAGGAACGCTAGGGGTTACGTGCTCTAATTTAATTTGTCAGTTCTAAATGGTTTGGTTGGTTACCCTGAAAGTGATTTTTTGGGTTTGAATGGCGTTGTATTGTTTTCGTTCGCTAGAATTTTTTGCTATATTTCTCGTTTATAGTCTTGGTTTTCGCGGCGGACGAACAGAATCTGAATGAAACTATATTAGCAAAAGTTTGAAGTTGCAAGTTTAGTCAAATTTTTGGATATTTGGCACTGCGGTTAATTTGAAAGATTCTTACTTGAAATCAGGGTGGCAAAATAAGTTCCGATTCGGTTTCAGACTCCGCAAAAATTGAAGGTTCGAAACACTTTTAGGCTCTGCACTTTTATTCATATTTTATGAGTTACGTAGGGGTTGAATATAAAAAAATTCTAATGTTTCTGCTGTTTGCATAGATTTGGCTTGCTAATTCAGTATCTCAAACCGCAGCTGTTTTATTTTTGTACAAACTTTTGTGTTTTATATGAAGATATTTTTGAATTCACGGTTCAAATTCTGATTCGGCAAAATCGCAGTGAATTCGGGTTCGAAAATGCGCAAAATATCGGATTCGGTGCCACCTTGCTTTTAGTGTCTGTTGGGTTTATTGGCTATGGAGCTGCCATGGTATATGGGACTTACTCTCAAGAATTTTATGAAAAGTGAGCATTGAACGTCAAATGATTTTTGTTTGAAAATTGTTTCGAATGATTATTCTATTTATTAATTTGTCGGTATCTTTGAGTCGTAGATGTGTTTAATATGTGCGTCGAATTCCTCGTACGTACAAGAATAAAAAAAATGCATGCAATAATCACGATGTCCTCTTTATTTGTCATATAATGTCTTTGTTATAATGGGGCATGAAGAAAATATAATTTGAGCGGGGGCGCGCGATACAGACGGGACAATTTGTGACGATCTGAAAAGTTTTGAGACGATTTTTAAAAGATTTTTTGGTAGAAAATTATTTTTTCTCGTGTTCCGTTAAGGAATTGAGGCCCAAGAATGAGTTAGGTTTGCTGTAATGTTGCATTTAAAGCTGCCGAAGTAAAGGTAGGCAATGCAATTTATCACACATTGCGTCCTTGAAATCAAAATTACCTTCTAAATATTTCAACGCGCTATCTCCCACTGAAGTCCGGTTCCGGCAACAACGGTATGTACTGGACATCCGTGTGTGGTTTAAGCATTTGGAAGGTAATTTTGACTCAGGTATAAGTGTAATAAAAACTAACCTAAGAATAAGCTTAAGCCTAACGCTTCGCCTAAGCGTTTTCCTAAGCCTAAGCCTTAACTTTTAATATGGGCTAAGTGGACAAGAATCCCTTTGAGCGTACGACAGATAGTGTCGTAGTCAAAAAAATTACTCGGCCACAAAAAACCGTTATCATTGCGCACGCCTTTTTTGACCCTCAGTTATGGAGTGAGTAACTCTTAGCATTATGAGGTACAATGTATGTCAGACCAAAGTATAGCAGGACAATAGGAATTAAGATATTTCTGATTGCCTGGAATTTTTGCCTGGTAATATGTGCTGATTTGGCTAGAATTGTGTTAATGTTTAATTTTGAACTGAAGTGTTATATTGGTTGCAGTTAAAAGTTTAAAAAATATATTATTGTAACGTGACGATTTGTTACATAAATCACACACAGTTTGTTTATATTTTTGCGTCTCAACGTCTTATATTTTGACGTATTATATACGTCATATGTTATACTGATCGGTGTATTTATTGTGCTCAGCGGTGGGTGAGGTTAGGCAAGCAGTGTCGTTTGACGCTAATCTGCGGATCCAATTCCGGTATGGAAATGGGACGACATGGACCATGCGTTATTTTTCAAGCCACTACGTGTGGCCGGACGTCACGAAAGGAACGCCTCATGTGCCCCAACAAAACCCAGTTGTTTAACGAAGTAGTATTGTAGCGCTTTTTTATGTTGATTTTTAATTGTTTCAAAACCTTTAACAACAACCATCTCATTTCGCTCCACACCCTGCTTCCATCTCTGTGCAATCCGGTGTTTTGAGGTTAATAGGAACAGTTGATGGGCAATATAGTATGCAGTTTGAAATTGGTTTAAAAGCTGAATGGAAGCTTAGTTTAAGAAGAGTTCAGTGTAGTCTCATTGCTTAGGTATGGGTGATTGTGTAAATTTTACTTTTTATCCGCTCATGTTGGTCTGGAAGCAAAGTGGGTATGAAAATGGCGATTTTTCCGTCATTATAAGGTTGAATTTGAGAGACGACGAGGATTTGGCGTCTTTTCGTGGTTGCCTACAAACGTAGGTTGTTGAAAAATTTTACCGCTCAAGTGGTTGGTAGCTAGATTTTTTGCGTGATTCTGATGTAACCACATAATTTTATGCTATATACTCTTCTCTACTTTTTTTCCAGAAATTCACTAGAACAATGTCACTTACAAATCTCACATTATTCTCAAGAATTACAAAATGTACAATTGCGCAATACATTGCTTGTTGAAGAACTCGACCAAAGCCAAATAAGCCTTGAAAAAGTCGCTGCCGATCAACTGAGGTACGTACGGGCTATCAAAAGGCCGTGGTTACTCAGTTCCTCTTGAAGCATTTAAACTCGTACCCTGAAAAGTTTTGGCGACGCTTGTAGTCAAGTCCCATTCACACGACCAAGTTTTTATAACGAGAACTCGCAGCTGCAATTTGCACGTGTAAGTTGTTTGAGTTTTTGCAAGGACAACTTGCAACTGCAGGTTTTGTTCGGAAACTCATAAACCTGACTTACAGCGGCAAGGTGTAGGTCCGAGTGCTTCGCTGATTGGTTATTCTTATTGTGTTTTTTGTTATTCAGAGACGTTGAAGATCGATGCGCTGCAGAACTGCGAGACGCCGACTTGCGATTGAAATCTGAACGCGAGCAATGGTTGTCACAGTTGAATGCAGTTGAAGACGTTGCAACAACACTGCGTTCGACTGAAGAGCAACTCAAAACGCACATTACCCGGCTCGAGAGGGTGAGATTGTTCAGATGCTCGCTTATGGGTTGTGAGCGAAGGTTATTATCAACGCAGAAACTGGTGGCCGCACCACATTGTAGTGGCAGTGATGTGCTCGCGTTGCCTTTGTAGGATTTGATTCTAGTTGAAAAATTCTTGCAAATTTTTACTGGTCAATAATATTTCGGTTCGTTCGTTGCTCTCGCTTAAAAGTATAATACATCTAGAGTAGACTCGCAATGTCGTTTCGAACTATATTTTGGCTTAACAGTTTGATTACGCGATTTCAGGAAAACGGGCAGCTTCAAAAAGAAATTGAGTCACTTCAAGAGCAGCTCAAGGCAAGTCAGGATTTACTGGAACGTCGAAATTTAGTCAACGGGATTAATTCGCGAAAGGTGAGCGCTTGGGAGGACTAGCGGGATCGATGCATGTTATGCTGCCTGTAGTGCATAATTATGTTCACCAGTTGTTGTTAGATGTTATGGAAGAAAGTGGTAATAAATTTTACGTTTCACCACAAGCGATGTCATTCTAGCACCGTAAACTCACTGATCTATTTTCAAATTTTTGTACCCATACGATACGTACACACATTTTGAATCTTCAATACTGGACAACATTTATATTTTTGAGTTTACTGTCCCGAGATTTTTTTTACTACGGTTGATTTTTTTAAAATCCAGTTGCAACCTGATATTGATATTAGACCACTAAATTTAACGGCGTTTAAGTTTTTAGGGCAACGTATAAGAGCCTCATTTTGAGTTAAAATTTTGAAGTCAATCCCTCTAAACAAAGCTTACGACGTTACTGTTACTAGTTTTGCAGCTAGGCCAGTACCTTGTGTCAGTGTAAACGTGCATACATAACTGCATCGTCAACTCGATATTGAATTCTCGTTAATATCATGCTTTGATTCTTTTTTGCTTTATTATCAGTTATTGTTTTTGTTGAGCTTGAAGTGGCGTTTAATTGTATGGTATAGCGATTAGCGGTGAAACTTTTAGAAGTTGTTACTTGAGAGAGTGTAGAAAGATTTATAAACGGTTAGGGAAAATTTTGCTAACAAAATTCTTTTAGTTCTGTTGATAGTTTTTACGTCCCGCAGGGCGATGCGAAAGTGTCCGTAGAGATGCAGAGCACCCTTGCCTTCCGTTCCGTAGTTGGCAGCCATACGTCTGGCAAATCCAACGTGTAAGCCTAAGATTGGCTAAATTTAGTGTTACACAAGTGGCATTTCAAGTCAACTCAGGGTAATCTGACGACGGAATAAAGACTTAATGGGTTTTCTGTATTAATTTATTTGATGGTTGCTACATGGCGCCTGCCCAGAAGAGAACGGTTTACTAATTATTACTTAATACAAAATAATGCTGCTTTGGGTACGTTGGGCTATTAGTTTGAGTATAAAGAGCAGTTTAGGCAGTTCAACCTCATACTTTAAGTGTTGTCACTTGTCATACTGCAATCGAAATTTCGGTTATGGGGTTTATATTCCAAGACAAAATCCGCAAAGTTAGGAATGCAACCCGAGACCCGGGCCTGGATTTTTTTGAGCGCGATCCAAATTTTTTAGAGAAAAGCAGAAATTTCTGTCTTCATCTATATATTGGCTGCTCATTTTAACATGTTCCATTTTATATTTCGAACCGGTATTTTCGAAGCAAAAAACTGGACCCGGGATTCTTGGGTGAAAATGCCCGGCATAACCAGACCCGAACCCGGGTGAAACTCTATATGTAACATAAAATTTTGAAATCTTAGGAAAAGCATCTAAAATTTGAATTACTAACTTAAGGTAAGATAATAGTTCCATTTATTGCCGTGTTCTTTATTTTCTCTCTGAGCTTTGGTTATCCATCCCTTGTGACCTTATTCCAAAAATTGTTTGTATTTTTCACATTTTTTGTTTTATTTCAGCGAAATTTCGCCGGCATTGGCCATAGTCAACAAGGCCATCTGGAGGACCAGCTCAAACTCTGGAAGCAACGCGCTGAGATTCATATGGACGAGAATAAGGTAACCGATTAAAAGGAATGCTAGGTTTTACAAATTAAACTGCGTGTATATATTTTGTAGAAAAGCTTAAGCATCCTGTATTACCAACCTTACAACCAGAACAGTACATATTTGAAAATTTTTGAACGGTATTCATACGGACAAGTTTTTGTAACGAGAACTCGCGGCTGCAATGTGCAAGCGCAAATTATTGCATCTGTGTTGCGCGGTGGTGTCCGGTACTGCAAAAAAGAGCATTTGTTAAAATAAAATTTGGCGTGACGCGCGGTAAGCATAATGCACCTTTTAGTCATGGATTTTTGAACAACACTTGCAGTGGTGAGTTGCAGGTGACCTGAAAATTCTCGCTACAAAGATTTGCACATGTGAATGGGGCTTAACTCAACAACGAATGGTTCCTTTTACCGAGAACGAGGCCAGTGCTATTACTTGCTTAACGAAAAATCCAATATTAATTTGATGCGATTTTTATGTTTTTGCAGATGTTGAAAGACAAACTAGATGAGTTGCGCTCACAATTTGAATCACTCCGCCGACGGCCGTCTGAAACTTCTTTAACCTCTATGAACAATGGCGTTATGGGATCTCGCCGGGGTCGTACCGGCGACAAATCGTTATCGAGCGCTCAAATGTCGCTCCGCCCTGGGACAGCGCTGACGGCGTTTGTTGCAGCACGCAAACAAGCTGAAGCGCGGAAACGGCAAGCAAATGCATTGCGGACTGGGCATGATAGCTCGGGCGAAGGTAGGTGTGAAACCTTATGTGAACTGTTTATGAGTTTCACCCTTGCTTTTTTGATAGAGTTATGCTTGGGGATACGAGAAAGTTTTTAAACTTTTAGGCGTTTATTGATTCTGGGGACGTAAGCTTAAGTTTCTTAAGTTTAGATTAAGTGTTCGTTAGCTTAGGCTGTTGCTGTTCTGAGTTAAAAACAGATGATTTCAAACGAAGTTTATAAACCTCTTTGTTGGGTGTGTGATCCGTTTGCATAAGATTTAAATGTTATATACGTTATACTAAAAATCTTTCTTGACCTAATCTTTAGTTCGTATTATTTTCCACACGGGGTGGTACGTTTTGTTGTTAAAATGTCGGAGGGGGTAGAAACCAACTAGTCAAAAAGCAAAGATTACGCCCGTGGTATATATAATTTATGTTCACATCATTGGTTCATTAAGTAACTTAAGCAGATATGGATTCGGAACCCGATTCGTTAATGTTTCTGTACGGTCACGGATTTTTTGGCGGGCCGCGAATCAAACGCCGTCTTAAGCATCGTGAACGTCGCGCACGCTCTGCTCATCGACTGTATGTTATACCGCCATCAACATCAGACGAAGATGCTGCCGCTGTGCCTCTGGCGTCGCTCGCGGATGGCTCAGTCGGCAAGAGCTCTGCGAATGGTTCCGGTCACGTTGTGGGATCCAGCCCTGTTTGCGACCGAGACGTTGCTGGTGGATCGTCGCCGAAAACAGCGGCTAATGGGGCAGCGAAGGGTGGGAGTCCGAAAGGTGAGCAATATTTTGCTGTTTTTATTTTTATGAATATTGATGATAGTCCAATACAAATAACATGGAATGTTCACATTATTTCTATGTACTATCCAGCTGACTTACGGTTGCCATAGAAAAGTCTATATCCGGTTCCAATAGCTCGACATCCGGTCGTACCTTTGTTGATAATATACTGTTAAGTTTATTGCGTGTCGCTCTCGTTCGTGGCAAAAAGATTTTTGAAAGTTTATATACCAATAGATCACCCATCCGGTACCAGGTTTTTCAAATTGAACTCAACGTTTTGTTTTTTAACTTTTCGACACTGTTTCTAAATAATACGACATGTATGTGTAGAGTTGTATGTGTGTAATTTCGTGTGTCTAGTGTTCTACATAGTTTTTTGTTTGATTTAACTGAATGTGAACTTTGTGCTGTATTGTGATGATGTTGGAAATTGTAGTGTTTTCGTGGATTTCACAGTGAAATTGGATTGAGATTCAATTGTCCGGAGTGACATTTTTCAGTGAATTTCAGTTATTTTAGAATTCGTTGATCATTTCGTGTAAATAAACTGCGTTTTTAAGTTTGAGCGATTTTACGTATCCTGTTAGTTGCAGCGTCTACCCAGCGTAGTCCTTGTGATAGCCAAACACCATGCTTTCATATGCGCATAGCACCTTGACACAAGTAGTGCGAGTAGTAAAACCATGTACTGAATATTGAACTTCTCTCTCTATTCACTGGTTCGAAAGCTACTGGAGACCTATCATTGACTGATAATAGGATGCACATTTGAGAACACGAACCCTAGAATAAACCAGTCGCTGACACGTTAGCAATCATTCATTAAGTATTCCTGCTTGACTCCTTAGGCTGCTTTCACGTACTGTTGAGCTTTGTGGAACCAAATGTCATAATATTATCTTGTTCAGTTTACAGTTTTGTGTGTTTTGTACAGGCGACAGTGACCCGGAGCAGACGGAACTAAAGAATTTATGCAAAATATCAAAGATTTTGCATTTTACAAATAGAATAATATCATGTTACATTAACATAATTTTTTGGCGCGGTATTTGTTATGAAGTTTGTAGCAGAAAATTTTCGAAATGTCTTGCGCTAACATTGATTAACAGCTACAATAATGTGTTTAATCGTGGAACTTAGTATCTTTGTTTACAAGCAGGCGTCGCTATCAGGTTCTGCAGTATTTTTTGCAAAAAGTTTCACTTCAGTACTGAGTTGTTTTTACATTTTTTGCAAGTATTTGTAGGTTGGAAGAAATTGAGACCTAGATCTGGTTATTCTGGTTTCGAAATCCGGCATAAACTTAAAGGATATCAGCCATACAGAATGTAGTGTGTTTTCGTATTCTGTTTTCGTTTTACCAGCAACAAATTCGGGGGAATTTAGAGCAAGCTTTGGTACAGATTCGACGCGTTTGAAAGTTTGGTCCTATATTCTTCCAACATAATCATAACCAAACTGTTCAAAGTTGCCTTTGTTAAAGGAATTCGACACAGCTGCTTCAATAAGTTTGGGTAATCAATTTTCAGTGAGGATTTAGATTTTTTAGCATTAGCTACGCATAACAGGGTTTGTGTGCTCCAAAACTTGCACAAATGCCCAATAGAAGTGTTTGTGACGCAAATGTTTCTTCTGTAAAAATTTGCAAAAATTTCTAAACTTTGGAAAAAAGAAATCTGTGCCTGCAAATGAGTATACACGCGGTACGTACTTAAAATCGCATCAACGTAGCGGACTATGATTCAATACACTGCTCTACGCTTGCATATTCATATATTGCGAGGAACGAATAGGTCTTTTTTAAAATAGTTGTACAACATGATTTTTGGTAGGCGCAATAGAACTTTTTTGGCGCAAGCTTTGTCGCAAGCTGAGAAATGAAAAATCTCCGAACGCGGAAGAATTTAGCACGAAAAGCATACTGTAATTATGAGCGTAACGCGTCATAATGATTAATATTGGTCGTTTTTAGTTCCCCCCATTAAGTTCATCTTTTCGTATGACGAAAGCCGAACAGCCTAAGCCTAAGTCTAAGCATGCGATAATGTAATAATATAAACTATGTGATGGGGAAACATTCGTTTTGTATTAATTTAGCACTAATTTAAAAGGTAGACTAAACAAGTGCCTTAATATTATTAGTATTTTTAGTAATATGCTCACTTTAATATATAGCTACTTTCGACAGAACTTCAGTAGTTGGAAATTCCATTATTGCTGGAGTTGACGTTTTGTAAATCCCTATCTTTAATTTGGTCATTCAAAGTTCGCTTCAGGTAGGGCTTCTAAACTGGTATCACTTTGTTCGCCAGAACAATTACGGTTTATGCTATACCCGTTGAGATTGGTTCAGTAGTTACCCGTTGAGATTGGTTCAGTAGTAGAAATGTAGGCAGAGAGTGGCCGAAAATGTCATGACGTTTTCCCAATGGCTGAAAAAATTATTAATAACCAACTGTTGGTTGAAACTATTTGAATCGTGCAATTGGTATTTACACGTATGTAAGTGGAGGAACACTTCTGAAATCAAAATCTTTTCGATGTCCATGCTAAGTAACGGGCGTATACAAGGAGGAAACAGAGAGTTTATGTCCCCGAAATTTCAGGAGAGTCAAGATAACCAGCATTTTTAACAAAGCTTTACATTAACATTTTGGGTCCCAGGCAGGGTGCAACCGGAATTCTGGTTCCGGCATTTTTTCACCTTCCGGTTCCGGTTCCGGTAAATTTTTACCGGATTTAAAAATTCCGGTGTTATAATTTGGCCGTTTTCTTAACTTTGATAATTTTTAAGAATCTCTTTTGAAAGCCACTTGTACTCCGAATATAAGCCATTGATGGTGGATTTCACTTCAGTCGGTGATGAAAATCTAAAATACAACAAATAAAATAAATACCTATGTTCGACTAAGGTTATTTCACAAATAATAGAGCAAAAAATAAGATTAAAATGAAATTTTTGGTGAAATGCATTTTTCACTTTCCGTTTCCGGTTCCGGTAAAAATTTCAAATTCCGGTTCCGATAAATTGTAATTCCGGTTGCACCCTGGTCCCAGGTGTTAAATAAACTTTCGCAGTACGCTAGCTCCTAAATAAATTTGTATGGTTGCAGGGCGCAACAGGAGTTCCGATTTCGATTCAACACGAGTTCCGATTCCGATTGCACAATCAATCGGAATCGGAATTTTGACATATTTTAAGTTTAGTCCTACTTGTGATATGTTGCATAAAATATGTTCATGTAATGTTTTTGAGAATTGTTGACTGCTAATAGACACTCTAAATCAATATTATACTTCTTGATGCAGATTATCCCTGTAGTCACAAAATTTCTAGTTTCGATAACTGCTTCCTCATTCTAATTCCGGTATAAATTTGCTATTTTGATTGCGATGCCGCTATAATGCAATTTACTGAGGGGGGGGCGGAGAGGCCGCGGTCCCTCTATTCGGAATCAGTACTTGCGTCATAATTTAGATTAGATATAAAAATTACGTATAGTTTCTTTCTCGCTTCGCTCGTAATGTTTTTCACTAATCAATTTTCGAAAAAAATTTGCCTGCGGCGCTGTTCAAAGGTAGACATCAAAGTCATATTTCCCAACCATGCCAGCTCAAAACTAAATTTAGTAATAAAAATTGTGCAAAGCTTCACAATTGCCATAATCTCTAGACCAGGGGGTTCGGTTTGGTGGTTTAGAGACAGTGCGCTTCATGAATAAAGAAATGTTTTGAGATTGTTACAGAAGGATATAATACTGAAACAATGTATAGCTTCTCGTTCGCTTCGCTCGCCAATTGTTCAAAGCTCAGTCTAAATTCTGCATTTCAGCCATCGCTCACTCTGTTTCAACTCCTAGTGCCTTGAAATATCTGAAATTGGTCTCGGAGCCAACTAGGGGTGTGTGACTAACCTCATAAATCCCAACAAAAATTTGCCATCCGTAATGCTAAAGGATTTTAAGTTTGCTTCTACGCGGAAACCAAAGGCACGAGCCTGACAGGATGCGGCCCCTCAATCAAAGTTTCTCGGTACGCCACTGCACTCTGCACTCTGCATTTGGGTAATACCCTGCAGAAATGTAATTCTGGGTTCCCCCATTCGTACTGCGTGGAGGTTTTAGGTACATTAGACAGTTTTAGCTTAAATAACTCGTACCCATTGGGCACAGTATTTTATTGTGTTACGATGAGAATGGCGTGTTAGTAGTGAACTATAACGCTGTGTTTGTTCATGACGTTATAGCTATGGATGCTTTAGCTTGCCTATAACTGTCTGTTTGTTATTGCTGTTATGACTATTTTTTGGTGAACTAAGCAAGCAAATTTTGTGTTTGTATTTTATTGTTCAAAAATAATTTTTTCGTATATTAAATCATAGGTACTAACGGAAGTTTTAGGCCAGTAGTATTTTATTGTAGACGGAATACAAATTTCGGCGGCTTGAAGTTGTATTTTAGTCAATCTTGCCAGTGTGAAAAAGTAGGCTAATTGCAGGGTCGTTTCGGTTATTCCCCCAGCCGGGTTTGCTAAAAAATGGATGAATTTTGAAGGTTATTTTCACATTGGACTCAAAATTTTTTGTAAAAAGTTAGACATATTATAGTTGCCTTTCGACGCTGCCTATGGAGCTGAGTCCAATTCTGCTAAGTTTTAAACAGTTAGACCTTTTGATTAATGAGTTATGGACAAATAACTGATTTGGCGCCGTCGCAAATTGTTGGCAGAGTGCCAAATGAGTTATTTGACCATAACTCGTTAAGTTTGACCGCTGACAATTTAACACAGTTGAAGTCAGTTTCACGAGCTGCATCGAATGGCATATAATTTGTCTGACTTTTTAACAATAAATTTTTGTGCCTCGAGACCTTAAAAATCGAATTTTGCAAAAATTCAAATTTGGGCTTGGAATGACCAGAGGATGTTATTGTGAGAAGGTCAAATATGCAAAAAAATTTTGAATGTCAACCATCTTTGGGCAAACGCTTGCTGGGGGATAACCGAAAAGACCCAAAAATGGGCATGCGCCACCCCCTTAAGTTCTTCATATCACCACCCCTATTTCTGGGACGATTTTAATTTTTAAGTTAATTAAAATTTTTATTCCAACCAATGGTGTTTTTAGCGGGGTCGTGTCTTAAACATGTGTTTGCTCGATTGGAATGATCGCTATCCTGACATTAGTATATTGCAAGACAGACCAAACCACTGCTAGCACAAAACAATTCAACCAGTGATATTTCAACGAAAACCGAGTTTTGGATGCTGAAATAAAATAAGGTTGTTGATTGTGCAGTATCTGGTTGGGTTCAACAGCGGTTAGCGTTATGGATGGCATATATTGTCAGCTGGTACAAATAGTTGTTTTGGACACGACATGTATACAATTTTGTGTTGTGTTGGACGTTGCGCAATCGACACTAGATTAAGTGTGAATGTGAAGCGTTTGTATTTGTAGTTGAAATGAATGCGAATAACTGTGTGGTCTGGAAGTACGTATGCCAGGTCTCGTGGCGTATTTCGACAACTCAGTAATGTCCTTTTTAGTTTTAGATGCCCCTTATCTGTTATTGTTAGATACTGTATTTTCCACCTACTGTTTAATGTTAAAAGAATTGTTTTTTTGAAAAGCAACGCCAGTTGCAATTGTATTGTTTTTGTTTTTCGTTGTGAGCTAGTTATTGTTATGTTAAAGTTGTTCTGAGTGCTCAAGTTTCGTTAGGTTTTTCTATCCAATATGTTCCATTGATATGTATCAGATTTAGGATAAAATGGGTCGAATGCCCTGCTTTGTTTCTCTGGGCGTGGGCGTACATAGGGAAAAGGGGTCCGCCGCTTCGAACCATCCCTAAAATTATTTGTTGAAAAATTTCCCATGTTTGCGAATCAGCATTTTGAACGGTTGAGAAGCCAGTCGCAGCGAAAAGGTGTCCCGACAAGCCAATGTTGCTTAGAATCGGAACCGGTGATTTGGAGCTTGGGCCAGCGCTAGTGCTGAAATGTCAACCGTTAAGGGATCGACTGCGAAATCACTAAAATTCTGAAAAATGTGTGTTCCGATTCCGACTGGAAACTATTACGATGCCGTAAATCTTATTTTTCAGTTACGAATTTTTAAGGTGGTTGAACTTAGATTTTGCCTTTTGTTTCGTTCGCTTGCACTTAATCTGTTTGTTGTTTCTTAGTTAGTATTGTAGTTGTTACAGGAAGAGCCTCTAATAGCAAATTATTCCGCTGAAATTAAAATGTGACTGCAATTGAAAACTTTTAGTTTTAACTTTAAAGGAATAAAGAAATTTAAATTCTCTTTCATAGCGGTAAGCGGTGATCCTAGCTCACACATTTTCAAATATAGCTCAATAGTTGGTTCAACAACAAATATTCCTTTGGAGAGTTTCGTATTAAATTATAACTACAAACCCATGATATTAAATATCGCCGATCAGTAGAATTGGTTTATTTTTAAAACTTGGCGTCCTGTTATTTATGGTTTCATAAGACTTTATATTTATAGTTTTGAAATGCTGAAAATGTTTAACTGCATTTCGAATTAAGGCCAAACTGATCCAGTACTCTGAGAATTGGCGGGCTGCTGAGAGAATAGGTAGGCCTCCGTTAATATTAATATCATAAATATTAGCGTTACTAGATCGCTAATATAGTCAGCTATACAAACAATTTTTACTGAAGCTGTGAACATACGAAGATGCATATACTCTTTAATCCAATTCCGATTCAGGTTCCGACAAAAAATTTGATTCCGATTCTGCTTCCGACAAAATGTACTTTAGATTGGAACCCTGGTGTTTACTGTCTGACCTTTAGTTTTGCCTCTGAGGGTAGAGTTTTTCTGGGTTTCGAGAATTACTAGAGCCAGACAATGAAAACACAGTATTGTTTATCGAAGCCGGCTGACGCACTCATTTTGGTTTGAGTTCATGTCAGTCAGTTGCTGTTGCTGTAGTTTCAACGAATGATTTTTAAAGATTTTTATAGTTGGCAGATTTCCAACTGTAATCAAAGTTGACCGATCAAAAACAGGAACAAGTAATGAATGAATTTCGGCATAAATTTCAGCGAAAACAATAAAAAGATGTGGAGTTGGTTTTGTTTTAGCAACTATACCTCGAGAAGGCCGTTCTCTGGATAGACAATTGGCAGCATTAGAGAAACAAATGTCTGACGAACGTAAAGAATTGGAGCACCATTATCGAGTAAGTACATTATGTTGCAATATCTGTAGAATGAATTAGTATGATTTAAACAAGAGTATACATTATGTTGCATTTTCCGCACCATTCCACTTTCATGTTGTGATGTGGCTCGGTATTTTTTAATAACTTTAATTTCATCCTGCACTGTCCATCAACGTTCGGCATTGTACACGAATTGCCGCCCGGCGCAGCACGCAATTTGCGCACGATATCAGACTTTGACGGACGCCGCTAGAAGGTGACGGACGGCGCCTCACGACAAAAATAGCGCTACTCGTAAACAGCGACCAGTACTTGGGATGACTCAGTCTTAAACTATCTCAAACACTATCGCAAATGTTATTTTCAGACACAACTCGAAACAATGGAAGAGTGTCTTGGCGCTGAGCGTGTTCGTCTGCGGGCAGAAATCGATCAAGAACGTCACAGTGTGAGAGAAAACGCAGAACGGGACAAGACGGCACTTGTCGAAATATTCAATAAAGAAAAATCAGAACTAGTCAAACAAAAGGTTAGGTGTCATTTTTGTATCTATTGTGTTTGATATAACTCTGAACTAAGGTTGTTTTTTGTAATTCGTCTAGTTGAAAATATTGAAAATTATTGTTTTATGTTATTTTTCGTTTTATAGGAAATTGAACTGCGTGCCGAATTTGACAATGAACGCCGTGATATGCAAATCCAATGGATGTCCGAAAAGAACACTATGGAACGAGAATTTGCGGAGAAAATGATGGAAATGATGAGTAGACTGCAGGTAAGTGTTGTGGTGTTAAAAATGTATGCGTTTTTGGCGGGGACGTCTAAGTTCTTCTGGTAAGTAAGCGGGTGCGCTTAAGTGGTTTTGAAATGATTTTGCTGTCGATTTCGTGTTTTATACAAAAATGGTTGTGTTTTATGATCTTTTCAGGAAGATTTCGACACCGAACTACGGCGGGCGCGCTCTGCCGCAGCTAAGTTGCGTCCCCAGGGAACCAGAACCGCGGCGACTAAAGCTGATACAAGCAGCCTGCTCGCAAGCCACAGTGTTGCTGGTAGCAACGTTTCACCACGGTCTGTTGGAAGTACCAGCGTTAACACACAACCGAATTCATCGCGCACAAGCTCACGGTTGAGCGATGTATCGCTTGGCGATACTGGCGGCGTTATTTCGGTTGCTGTTGACGGTGGTGTGGCGTTAACAAATAGCGGCCTCGATGAAGCAGGTAATCGTCGACACTCGACGCTGTTGACTGCACACGATCAGCGTCAACAGCAACAACAACTGGATCAGATTGCAACGCTGCAATGCGAGAACGACCAGCTCAATAAAGACATCACCGGATTGAGAGCCGGATACGAGCATCGACTGAGTGCTAAAGACGCGGAATATGCTGAAGCTGTTAAGGTAAGGGAACTATTTTTTTGATGATTCAAATATCGTCCGTCTGTCGCGGTGTGGGTTAAAATACATAATTTACTACATGTTATACACGAAATTTGGGGAAACAGTGAATATTTTGGGGTACTTACATACTTCTGTCCGTGAGTGGAGGTCCTTAAATGTTATGTTTTGAAATTTTAGTCAAGAGAAGCCGCATTAACTGAACAACATCAACTCGAATGCAGAAACTTAAAAGATGAATACAAAGCGGAATTGGAGCGCACAAAGCAACAGTTTGTTGAAGATATAGGTATGTTTAAGGCTGCGTTTCTGCTGCCATTTTGATATTTAACAAATAAAGCCAAGAGTGTTTTGCTTAATAGCAGCAACGCTACTGATAGTTGAGAATGTTTAATTGGATCATTGTCAGTGGTCTGCAATTTAAGTATACCAACCGAACCACAGATTTAATCGTTTTTCTTTGGAATTGGCGCTCACCGAGGATTAGTTCTGGTTAACTATGTCACACCTCACCAGTCCTACTAGTTTTTTCGCTCCGCCCATGGGATGAAAGTCAATTTTGTAAATGGTCATGACTCCTGAATTATTGTTTTGAACTATTCTTAAAAATTTAAAGTCAGTTTTGTTATACTGCTTTCATCTATGTTTAGCAGGGTGCGACCGGATACCAAAAATGCCGGAGCCGGATATTTGGTTCAAATGTAATACTAGACGGCATTCAAATGGCAGAATGTAGTTACTAATTCTTCCTTAAATGGTCTAAGATATGCAAAGTGTTTACATGACAAAACTGAGCATTTGACGATGTATTTTAAATGCTTTAACAACGATACTATTCCATTATTCTATGTTTATGTAGCGTTTGTTCCGATGCAATATTTGTTTGGCCCATGTTACATTTAAAAACATCTCGTTTTCACTAGGTACTATAAAATAGAGGTGGCTAGGATCAGGGATGAGAGTCTTGCTATTTGGCAGGTCTGAGCTTTTTGAGTCTCTTTGGTTTGGAACCGAGAGTAGAAGTCGAGTATTCAGCAAATGCTAGTAAACATGTAAAAAGTAGAAGTTAATATTATTGAAGGAAGCGATGCCTGATGAGTGAAATTTCGCGATGAATTTATGAGTTTTCATAGTTACGCAATAATTATTAGCAGATATTCTGAAAACACACGAAACACTTTGAGAAACACGAAAAACTGCGGAAAAGCATTACCAATACTTATAGGAATAATAAAAATGTGCTAAAATATAATATACTGTTACGCCCCTAAAATAACACTGGTCATGGTAATCAGGTTTTCCAGCGTTTTTGTAACCAAATAAACATTTTGAACGTAACGGGCACATGCAAACATTTGTATTACACTTATGACAGAAAAAATAGGTAAAAGTAAGTCAATCTGTTCCATTCTAGTTGGCCTAAATGCAAATAATGGTTTCAATTTTTTAAAGTTTTGAAAAACATCCGGCAAGTTAAAATACCGGAGTTACAGCCGGATGTCGATTTTCTCCGGAGCCGGAGCCGGATATCCGATGGCTCCCCGATGTTTAGCTGTCGCATAGCCTTTGTAACCTTTAGACGCCTAATAATAATGATTTTGATGCAGGTATGTATTTAATGTCAGCCGGTTAAATTTTAAGCAAATTAAATCTTGGAGGTTTACCACTATACTGTAATGTTTCCAGAACACTCATGGTCACATCCGGACAACATTCCACCACGCCTTCAAACAGTGTTTTACGAACTGTTGGACATGTGGAAATCACGCGCACGCGCTGAACTGACACGTGATACTGATGATATTATTGCAAATGCGGCACGTGAACGAGCAACACTAACGAGACGGTATGAAGCTGAAAAAGAGGAAATCGGTAAGTGACGTGTTAACATGGTTTTGCGTGTCGGAATCCTGAAGTATCTTCAGTATTCATGTTTTGACACCGATTGTATGGTTATTTGGACTCTGTATGGAATTTAAAATTTTAATTAATATTCTTACTGTAAAGTTTTGTATCTGATAGCCTTGCGGTTAGACTGTAAAATTTTTACAAGCAAACAATTAAATTTTCATAGTTTTATAATCTCAGAAAACAAATGAAAATATAGCGTAAGTTCTGTTTTGATCTTTTTAGGTCGACAGCACATTGCTGATTTGAATAGGCTTGATGCTGAACATACAACGACGCTTGAACGGCTGCATGCGGAACACTCGGACGCAATCAATGCGCTCGAGCGCCGAGTCGTTGATGCAGAAACGCAGTCGCGCAACGTCGAAAATACGCTTCGGACGCAGACGGCTATTGCGGATGAACGATTTGCTCAACAGCAAGCAACACACGCTGATCGCGTCGACAAGTTGCTAGCACAGATAGATGCGCTACATCAACGCGTTGTTGACGATGAGTCGTCATCGATGCATTTGGTTGTGCCAGGACCAAAATCGACGGCGGCGGAAGCGACAGCAACAACGCCGATGACGCGTGATATTTCGACGTCCATGGACTTTGACGATATCGTTACTGCGTCGGCGTCATTAAACAGCGATCCATTGCTTTCTAAGATCGATGAGGTTGGTGATGGCGCTGACAGTACGCATACGTCAATTCAGATGACACAAACTGAAGACGACTTTACGGGGTCATTACACTCCAATAACGCCAACGACACTCAAGCCATCGCCTTCGACGAAATAACCAATGAAATTGACGAGTTACGTCAACAACTTATGGACTCTAAAGCAGAAACTGACGCTGTTGCCGCTGATCGCGATGCAACTCGAAACCAGCTGCACGACGCAATCGCTGAGCTCGAGATGACACGAACGCGAGAAGATTGCGTCGATGAGGGCCTTCGAACAGCACAGCATGAAGTCGGGTCGCTCCGTGACAAGCTGCGCGCGATCGAAGACGCACTGTTGCGACAAGAAATGGAACGCTACGACTCCAACGAACGACGCAACGTCGTCGCTGAGATGGGGCCGGCGACGACGTCCGAATCAATCGCCACAGTCGACTTAACACAAACTAATTGCGAGTCGTCATTTGGGACAAGAACTGCAGCGCCAATCACACCGTCGCCTCACACTGAGTGGTGTCTCGTTACAGGCAGCGGCGACGACGAAAATTCGGCGAACGAGCGCTCATCTCTCGCGTCGACCCAGTCGACGTTGACTCTTGAGTTGAATGAAGCGCACTCGGTTGCGGCACGACTTGACAATGAACTAGCGACTGCTCGAAGTACACTCGCAGCTGCTGAGCGTGAGTCCAGTCGTCGTCCGGTTACTGTTTCTCAGCTCAACGCCAAGCACGAACGCATGGAGCAGCACCCGTCTCACGTCGATGACCAACTTGAGGCAGCGGCGACTAAGCTCGTCACCGTCGGATTGACCGATTTGACTGCTGACCGCTCGATGGAGATTGTGCAATGTAAAGCGCTAGTTGCTCAATACGAACGCGATCTGGTATCGCTATCTGGTCAAGTTGACGACGAACGACGCGTCGTTGCGGCGCTCAAAGCTGAGAACGACGCCTTATGTGACGATAACGCACGCTGTCGTCGGGATTTGGATCGAATGGAGATAGCAGTTGCTAAATTGCGATTACGTGTTTCTGCATCTGATCGAGCGAGTGACGAGACATTTCTTAACAATGGAAACAACAACAGAAACAAAAATAACACCGAAAATATTACTGCTGTCACTGGCGTTACTGCTTCTACTACTCGGAGCAGCGGTAGCGGTGCCCGTGATGTGGTGAGCAGCTCTGGCGATAATGGGTATTCGACCGGAGTAACTCCAGTTCGCGATAGCAACGGCGGCGATCATGTGCGACCACAACCCATCGGTCAAGCGGCGCCGTCGTCATCGTCGACCGATGACGAAATCTCAAACCTGTTGTTATTGACTGAACAATCGTCTGAGAAGGCGTCATCGGACCGACGATTGCGAGCTGGAGCGATCGGCGACGGCAATGAGCACGGCGAATGCGATGTGTCATGCGACGAAATTGAACTTTGTATAGCGTCGCTTGCACGCTCGTCGACGGTCGCAGCTGCCAACGACGCCACCACCACGTTTGGTAGACTCCCGACTACTAAAAAGCTGTGCATCCGATGTGGCGTTCTCGAGCAAAGGATTCGTGAGTTGTTACCGTCGGCGGTCGACCGCCGTGATTCACAACGTGCTCTGGCATACCGGTATCGCAGCTGTAGCGACCCTGATATCAACGTCAGTACCGATACGAACGGTATTGATGCTGATATCACAGGTGCGAATCTAATTGGCTGTCGGCATCGTCACCGCAACCGCCATGGTGGCGACCAAGATCCAGTCAGATTACGCCATAGTGATGATGAAAGCGAATCGGCTTCAGCTAATCTGAATTTGTCCAGTGCGCCAGATCAGTCGATGGGTGGTGCTAATGGTGGCGGCGGTGGTGGTGGTAGCGGTAATGTGCTGGGTGAGTCGGGAATCGATGAAGATGAAGGCGATTGGTCAGGTGGTTGCGGAACAAGTGGCCATGGTGTTTTGTCGAAGATTTCTGCTAGTCTAAAAGATAAGGAATTACCGAAATCGATTGACTTAGTGGCGGATTCCATGGCATGTGATATGGTATGTTTTTGTATGTGTTTTAATGTTTGAAACACAGGTTTATACGGGTGTGTAGTAACTTTGTGATTCATGGAATTTTGGTACGGCCTCTGCTAGATGCCTGCTAGATTACAGGTTGAGGTGCTTCTTAGAAAGTAGCGGCGAGAACGGACTCTTCGTTGTTTATGATCGTTTTGTTTAAGAGCACTCCACAAGATATCGCGGAAGAAAATCGCAAGCTGATTCGCAGATTGTATGATCTCGAAGGACAAGTAAGGATGTCGCTATAATTGTCGTTCGGTGCCTTTGGGCAACTGATGGCGCCGTAAGTCAAAAAGTTTTCGTTTACAGATTGTTGCGCGGTGCCATGACGGCGTTAATATGGTCACAAGGTATAGCGCCATCTAAGGTATGAGATACAGACCACCAGCAGTTGTACTGTTTTTGTTTTGGTAGCTGTGTATAATTTAAACTCATATTATGTTTTGTGGTTATTTATGTAAATTCGAGTTTCAGGTTCTCGATTTGAGGACGTGTTTAGCGGTTGTCAATTCTCAACACGTTCGGGAACACGCAGCCCGAGTTTTCAACTTTGACGATTCGTGCAAGACAAATAAACAAGGAGAAGTGACGGCTGTAGACTACCGGAGCGGCAGCGGCTGTACGACTTTGTTAAATATATCAAACAAACATGCCGCCGCTAATGGTGACCGTGATGGCTCAAGTAGTATTTCTCGTTCGCGTGTAAGAAACATTCCTATCGCAAGTACTGGTAATAACAGCAATAATAATAATAATAATAATAATAATAATAATAATAATAATAATAATAATAATAATAATAATAATAATAATAATAATAATAATAATAATAATAAGTATAATAATTGCGAAGCTGAGTTTCTGGTGAAAAATGAATCGATTAAATCAACATCAACGAGTCCCATAAAGGTTGTCTCCGCTGATAGTGTTCCCTCTGTAAAAGCGGCAGTTTCGGCGTTTGAAGCTGTCAGTGACGCTGCTGCAGCTTCTGATTTCATGCCGGTTGTTAGGCAACCGCGCCATAGTGCTCGACGAAGCTTGGGTGCTGATTTGGAGTCGGGTATCGAATGGTGGCCCGCACCTAAGAATGAAAATTGGGTCCCAGATTTAAAGACCACAAGTGGTAATGGTGAGTTTTGAGGGGTATTTTGTGTGCAAAACGGTGTGCGTACGTTTTGGTAGCTGGCAGGGTATGTCCCAGTCTCCCAGTCAACTTAAACCTAAGCTTAAACCTATAAGCGTAAGCCCAACCTAAGAATAAGCTTAACCAAGGCTTAAACCAAAACAAATATCTAACTTAAGCCTAAACTAAGCCTATCCTAAGTTATGCCAAAGCCTAAGCTAAGCCTATGCATAAGTTTAATGCGGGCCTCACGTTATAACAGGGGATGCCCTGAAAACGTTTTTCCTTATTACAATAGCGGGCAATATTTTGTCTGCACTTTAATCCGCTGTCAAATTATATGATACTAGGTTTTAAAATTTACATTTGTTGTATAATATAAATGTACTTAGAGGAAATCTCCGTCGGAAACGGAAATGCAAGACCTAGTTTAGTGATCCAAATCACTTAATACTTCGTTTTCTTTTTATTACAGAACCCAAATTACATTGTCCCTAGGGTGCATCCGGAATTACGATTTACCGGAACAGGAACCGACACCAGAAAATGAAAAACTTGCCACCGAAAAATTCATTTTTATGTTCTTTTTGCGATTGTCACGATTGTCAAGGTTTTCACACTATACTAATGCAATCTATTTAATTTTTATCGTCATTTTTAGTAAAAATTTTAGTACCGGAATTTTTAATTTCTTTAATAATTTACCGAACCGGAACCGGAAGGTGGAAAAATGCCGGGACCGGAAATGGAATTCCGGTTGCACCCTGATTTTGCTGTATAATATCATGTGGTATTTGCCGGAATTTCGCCTTGTCATTCCCATAAATGCCCCGGGGTGGCCGCATAAGCTTAATCCTGTGCCCAAGACTAAACCTAATTGTAATACTCACGTTTGTATTACAAAAACACCTTTCCGGATGTGTTTATTGAATATTCAGCGCTAACTCATTTGCGCCGATGTTTTGGATCAGTAAAACAGTACTCTATGAAAATCTATCACTACTTTGTTCTCTACTAGTCTTCCAGGTTTTAGTGTCCCGGTGGGTAGGTCCTTACAACTATCATGTGCCCATGTTTCAGTGACAGCGCAATTGGGTTCGGCTAGTTTTTTATCGCGGCGCAAACCTACTAAAGTTTTTATGACATTGTTGACAAAAATATTGTGAACGGCTGATTATCCAATGGTGGTAGTTCAATTAGTCAAGAAAAGTATTTGTTTCTTCTAGGGCGATTGCATGAAGTCCAAAGCATCAAAGGTGTCGGGATCGAAACCGGTGCGACCAGTGCAACAGCTACTGGTGCAACCGATAAATCGCTATGCGCTCGGTTAAGCTACTTGGAAGACGCAAATTATTTACTGACGACACGTCTCCGCGAAAAAGACGCATTGATCGAGTCGAAAATTAACGATCTCAAAGCACATGTGAGTTATGTTGAGATAAATGAAATTGGGCGATGTTGGTTTGAATAGTGTTTTGTCTGGAGTCACGTTTGAAGTTTAGGTATACTAGTCCACTTGAGATGAGGTTGTTAGTAAGCTTTATTATATCACACTACCTATGGCGTAGTTGTTTTTGTTATAAAACTTAAGTGTATGGTTTACTGTTTGGGGTGGTCTGTTTTGATGCTTAAGAATTCTAACCTTTCCGACTGAGACTACCTTAAAATTAATAGCTGTGTATATACATATGTAGCTTATCTCAAACAATTTTGGAATAGTTTTCGCTAAAACATACCTACTGTTGTATATGTTCGATTTTATTTCTCCTATTTAAATGATGGGTTGTCAATTGATTTTGGCCATCTTAAGGATTGCATTTTATTGATATCTGTATAGCGCAAATATAAAAAGAAAATACTGTTTGCGGTTGTTTTGTTATTTATGTTATTTTAGATTAGTGGTGGCGTCAAAACTGCAGAACTGTCGCAGCGACTCTACGTCGAAAACGCGGTGCTTGCCAGCGATGTGTCACGGTGTCGCAATGAACTCAACGAAGGAGTCTGGGACGATGTACGACTCGGATTGTTATCACTTGCAAATGAGCTTTCACGACGAAATCAGCCTTGAACTGTTGGAAGTGGAGCTGGAGTTCAACGTTCCTCTGCTCTCTGTATGGTTAAAGGAGCTCCTATAGCACGAAAACTTGTAATTATAGGGTTTGAACTATGAACATAATTATTGCGTTCATAGGTATGGTTGTAGCGATGGTATTGTTTGACCAATCATGGTGTGACGTACGACTATTGGAGTAAAATTAGTGAATCAAACTTATGCATTGTGCAAGTGCAATGCGTCGATGCTGTGTTGTTTGGTTGTAACTTGTAGTATGTAGTTTCAAGGGTGGTGCTTGTTTACCTTCCCTAGGTTTGGGCTAAGGCTAAACGAGACTAAAAATAAGCAACAGCCTATTTTATTAATCTGTTCATTATGTGTGTGATACTTTTTGTGGGGGAAGGTAAACAAGTACTACAAGGTTATTACGTTGGTTGATTTGTAGATTAACTGATGATAGGCTGATGTCTTTAAGCTAATGCGCCCATATTATTTAAATTTTTCGAACTTTGAATCTGTGTGGCTTGGGAAAATGTTTTCTTTCCAGTTAAATCATGTTTTGGGTAGATTTGGTGCTCTCCAGCCTTGATGTAGCCATATGATGGATGTGTTGGTTATTTGCCATTCTATGGATCTTAGTGTCGTCGAGTTAAGTTTTAATGTTTGTCTGTGATATTATTGTCATTATATGTAGCACTGTGCTGTATGTTTAAATATTTAGTTGAACGTCGAACCTTTTCTGTAACGTAATCAATATGAGATGAACCTATAACCCATGTTAATTATAGTGGGAGTGGTCTGTCTACTAAACCTAAGCCTAAACCTACGCCTAAGTTCGTAAACATACGCCTCTCTTTACAGGGTTATAGCATAACTGATCATGATACTGATAAATACATGCGGGTGAAATGGTTTTGCCTGCCCATATATTTGACTAAATTTTTAAATCAACTCATAGTTGAACAAAGCATAATAGTTTCGAATTTGCGATTATCGTATAATTTTATATCGTTATAGGTATGTGTAAAGTTGAATGTTTTTCAAGCACGTTTTGCTTGACTTATAATATGTACTTGAGCAGTTTGTTAATATATTTTGCCTTTGCTACGCCAAGTAAAATGCTTGCGTTATTTGAACAGGATTACTCTTTTACTGAGGCATTATATTATGTTCCGCCAGCAGAACTGGCTTTTTCCAGCATGGCGATTCGCCCGTTTCATAATGAAAATGGGGTTCTGGCACAAAATGCAACAGTTGTAACAAGGGTACAACCGGAGGCCTGCTTCCGTTTCCGGCTAAAAATTCACTTCGGGTTTGGGTAGAATTTGCCGATGATTTTGGCAATTTCTGTAGTAAGCCTAAACTATAAATTTTTGTCCACACTTTACTGCATATTCTAAAATTGGCTGAAATTGTTTTTACCTATTTCGTTTCACCTATGGCTAAGGTACTTTTCACTCCAATTGCACCCTGAACTGAACTTACCGATAGTTTATGCACACTGGCTGGGACTTACCATGCATTTTATAGTTTATGCACACTGGTTGGGACCTACCAGGCATTTTATAGTTTATGCACACTGGTTGGGACTTACCAGGCATTTTATAGTTTATGCACACTGGCTGGGACTTACCATGCATTTTATAGGTCATGCACACTGGTTGGGACTTACCAGCATTTTATATAAAATGCAGTAAGCCCTATTCACACGTGCAAGTGTGGTCACAAAGCAGATTTGAAGTTCTTGCAGTTGCAAATTATTCATTAGAATTCATGTGATTGAATTGAATTCGCACGTGTGAACGCCGTTGCAAATCGCTCGAATTTCTTGCACTTACATTTTCATTGGCCAATCAGAAGACATGTTGCTGAGCGCGTTTTGAATTAATTCAGACTTATTGAATTTATTCAAGAAGTGTGAATTAATTCAAATATCTAACTTGTTTGATATTTCCCAGCCGACGGCGAAAGTTGGAACTAGATTTAAATTTTGAAGCATTAAATAAAGATTGCATCGCGATGAAACCTTTTTCAAGTCAAGAAATTTTGAGTACAGCCTTCGTTGCGCATGAATGTTTCATACAACTGAAACTTGCAGCTGCAAGTTTTTTGAAAAATTCATTCGAAGAACTTGCAGCTGCAAGTTATTCATGATTAATATATGCGAAGAATTATTTCGTAGGTATGAATAGTCCTGCAAGTCGAATTCATTTATCATCATTGGCTAAACTGATAGATTATAAGTTATGTTTGATATTTATTGCAGTAGTCTGCAAATTATTCACATAAATTCATGTCAAGATTCAGTATGAAAGTTATGATTCTTTACAAATACTTGCAGCTGCAAGTATTTCGTGCAAGTTGCAGCTGCAAGTTCTCACAGCAAAAACTTGCACGTGTGAATAGGGCTTTACCAACAGTTTATACAAAATGCAGTTTTACCAACAGTTTAATTAGTTGCGCTAAAGAATTTCGGTAGCACATATTACTTTTATTACATAACTGGCTTCCACCATGTTTTAAGATGGAGGCCGTATCGCAAAGGCGGATACAGGATTTCTCGGTGGGGATCCGTTTTACCAAAACTTGTAAAATGTTGGACCTAAGATTTAAACCCAGTCTTCAGATGAACTAAACTTCGAACGAAGCGTGGTAAATTTTGGACATCTTTTGTTGTAAACTTCGCATATTTTAGCACCTAAAAGCTGATACGTTTTGCGTAGGTTTTAATTATTGGAAGTCTTGCGGCACACTCAATTATATCACTTTTAGGTTACGTGATATGTGTTATAGAAAACTTCAGAACAACTGGGTGTAAACGGATTGTAAAATTAATCGTATTGTAAACGAAACTATTGAATATGAAAAATTTCAAAATGTTTAGCAACCTCCCGAATTAAAATATTCCAAAGTGGAGCCAAAAGGGGCTCGGGGTGTACTGCAGTCCTCAGTTAATTAGAGTATACGTAGAGCTTATCGACGGCCCTTTAGTGCCTAAAATATGCGACTTCAGCTGAACGACAGCGGAAACAAAAAACGCATATTGAAGTCTTAAAGTTTCAACAGAAAAAAGTCGAAGTATAGAAGTTTCAAAAGGTGTTTTATTTTCTGCCAACAAAATTGAGGCATATGAAAATATTCACCGTGTTTTCTGAAATTTTAAAGAAAAAACAGCGGATGCGAGAAATTTTGCCCATGTAAAGATCAGGGGCGGAACGTTTTTCTGTGGGACTAGAATCAAGTAAATTTAAGCTTTGGACTATTTTTTGAATGCCTTAGGCTTAGGCTTAGTTTTAAGTTTAGGCTTAGGGACAAACTCATTCTTAGGCTTAGCCTTAAAAATGTGCTTACAATACTGCTTCGCACCTGTTCTTTACAGTGGCCGAATTTTTTAAGATTTTCGATGAATTTCTTAGTCTTGTAGTATCGAACAATTGCCGCATATCTGTAATAAAAATTGCAACATATATACGTGATTTATACGTAATTTTGGTCATAAAAAACTTAATTCTCGGTATTTCTATAACGCAAACGGACATCGATTTTTACCGAAAACCGGAAACGGACATTCGGTTACAACTTGCTTTAGAAACTGAAATTTGACAAGAGCTAATGGGTTGTTACTATCGATTTCAACAACGTTTTAAATTACCTGTTTTGTTTCACTTCCGGGTGCAGTAGATTTACCTACCGCCGCCTCTGGTAATTTTAGCAGTGATGGTACTTGGAGTGTAGCTTAATTGTATAAGTGCTGGATTTTTAGCTTTCGCTCGATTGTAAATTTATATATTATAACCTTAATGTTCTACAGTACGAATTTCACTTTAGCTCGCTTGACTTTTTAAATTTGTTATATTTCAATTAAAATGCAATTTTACTTGCACTAAATGTTTGTTAATTTACGCTTAAACAACAATTATAGATGTGATATTCTGATCTCAGACCTCACTGATCCATATGGCCACTTCTTGCTACAGCTTTACATATGACAAAAACGTCATCTTTGAGTTGTGACAATTTCAAATGATTTTATGTTTTTGCGTTGAACTTAATGTATTTTCGAAATACCGAGCGTCAAAATCGTAATTCGCTCGCATCACCTGAAACACAACCATTAGACGCGTACCATCAGAGGACCGTGTTGCATTCACGGAGACGTTCTCCCACAAGGCGGCGGAGTCGGAGTGCGACATTGCTTCAGTATTTATCGCACCCGCAGACGTCTGGACTGTTGTCGAGGGCGACGAATCGCGGTGGATCAGCTCAGGTTGGCACATCATGTTCAGTACAAAAGTTTTTCATTAGAAATTTCTGCTGTTCCAGTAAGACGTTGCTTAGTGTAATAGGATTGTGGGCGACAGCTCCGATCTTGTTTTAGTGCTATGAAATTGTGGGATTTCTGGGAGGCGATAGCCATCCTCAGAGATCATACATCCAATGGCTTATCGCATCTGTTACTAGTGTAATAGGATTGTGGGCGACAGCTCCGATCTTGTTTTAGTGCTATGAAATTGTGGGATTTCTGGGAAGCGATAGCCATCGTCAGAGATCATACATCCAATGGCTTATCGCATCTGTTACCAAGGTACAGGTACGTCTGCATTGAAAGCGCGCTTGAGAAATGAAAAACAGATTTAAAAACGGTTTTAAAAGACTAGTTACCGTCCAGATATTGTCATAGAAAAGATCAACTTTTAGGAACAATTTGCGCCAACTTCTGGTTTCGGTGTGTTCCGCATGTCCAGTTCAGTGTCTCCGTCAAGCAGTTCGCTACCGTCAAATACTCCTGTAAGTGTTTTTAATCGTTTGATCTTCACGAAACACTCCTGTAATAAATTTTGGTTTACTCTATTGTGAATAGTATTGCGGCGCATTCTGTAAGTAAGCTTGTTTTACTAAAAACCAGTTGGCAATTTTAGTAATATAACATATAGTGTCTTGCCTGTATTCGCGGTAAATGGAGTCAAAATGTCTTTAGAAACAGAAAAATGATTAGCTTCCGCAGATGATTCAAAATTTTCTGTACTGACGCCGACTTTCATATTGCAACTTAACATTGTTGCGGCACCCATGTGTGTACTGGAATTTACACGCTAACAAATTTTTCAAACTAATCGCCGACGCCAAGCTGTAACATCATAATTTTTTTCCGTTTGAACGATAAACAGATATCAGGCTCTGTGTAGTAACGGCACACTTTCAGGCAAAATATACGGGAATTTTTTTTGTACATTTCTGTGTTTCGGCTAATACACCAAAAAGCAATATCAGTTATAGTTTGTTATATTTATTTGGGTCACAGTTTTATAGCTGCACTTAAGAATACGCGACTGAAAATCTAAACACCTCCTTCTGCACCCGTATCCCTGCGTTTCAAAACAAATTTCGGACGAGAAAAAGCCACCGAACAACAGTAACAGTAGGCTTTGCTCCCTGTGTATGGAGCGAACGTTAGAAGAATTTGATGATCCTACCGGTTTGACAGTAATATGGTTACACAATTCCGCAAAATTAATATTTAATCAATGAAGTCATTCCGATATACACCGGAACAGATATGGTTTGTAACTTGACTTCGATTTACGATTACAATTTAATGCTAGATTTCAGCTCCCATGGGTGATATTCAAACAAGCGGCAAATCGCGAAAACGGCTGTCTAGACCGACAGGTCTACTTTCACGGGGTTTTACCTCGAGAAGAGATCAATTTACTGCTCAAAAACGATGGGGACTTCTTGGTGCGGCTGACAAAACGCGCTGCAACTGAAGAAATTGTGCTGTCTGTTCAAGCTGGTGGGACCCCGAAACATTTTATTATTAAGCATGACGCAGAAGTAAGTCTTGTCACTATTATGATCGCAGGTGGATCATACAAAAATGTTTCAGTGTGTTTGGCTCGCACAAGTGAAGTGAATCACGCTGTAGTTTCACTGTATAATATTATTGATATGACGAAAACAACCGTAATATTAAATTCAATGGTTTTCAACAATCCACACCTGTTGGAATTAAACTGCTGATTAATCATATTCAGGGATTGTTTCATTTGGAAGGTCCATCGTTTCAAACGGTCAACGACTTAATTAAATACTATTGGTCAAATAAAATAGCTGTTACCGAGCGTTCAGGTGTAGTGTTACGACGTGCTGTGCCACGTGAAAAATGGGAACTACATCACGATGATGTGAAGCTTGAAAAGAAAATTGGCGAGGTGAGTTACTTTACCGACCCGAATAAGCGGAGGGTGGCGTAGGCAGATGGGCTCTATGCGTCAAGGCCTTTTGGGTGATTTTTATCCAGGCGTTTTAAGGACTTTTTCAGTAGGTAACATATGAAGAACCCCTTCGAGATTATGGCCCATGTTACTTTCAGTGCGGACCCGTTTTCTGGTCGGACTGCAAAAGGGTAACCTTAGAGTTTAGATATTTTTTTGCTTCGGCTAGCGTAGGGGTTTTCACACTTTTTTCAACACTTAGGCTAAGGCGCAGGTTATGAATATATACTCACTCTTTATCTCCAGTTACGGCATTAAAAGTAATAATGGCCGAAATTTTTATACGCCGTGACCTTATTTTCAAAATCCTAGCTATGCCCATGAATTGGACATTTAAACTCGAAAGGAATATCTGGCTGTACTATGAAATTTAAAACGATACATTTGATTATATAATAGGGCAACTTTGGCGAAGTCTACCGTGGTATTTTGTTGAACGCCGAAATTCGTGGACGACACCATGCCGATGTCGCGGTGAAAATGTGTCGAACAAGCGTTGGCGAAGAAGAACGTTTGAAATTGCTTCAAGAAGCTCGGTTGATGAGGCGATTAAAGCATCATAACATTGTTAGTTTCACACAGTATCCGTGGGAATCGGCCTGTAGGCACCTGAACATGTTAGAGGGGCCGAAATATTGAAAAGTATGCATCGATTTGATATGGTACGATTCACGAAGGAGGGCTTCGCATCAGGCCCGTAGCCAGATCAACATGGTAGAAGGAGGCCTATACCATTTAGGAGGGCCATACGGACAGGACCGCGGCTTGTGTAATGGAGGCTCTCCCCACGCCTGCGAGATGCGTTTTCTTTATATGTATTAACAAGCGGCTCAAGAGAAGCAAATAAAAATTTTTTAGAAATCTGTGTCTGAAATTTTTAACACTTGAATGTCTTAAATTTAAGAATGTGTTTCATAAACAATTAAGACAAATACTTCTGAAATACAACAGACTAATATGTCTGAAATATAGAACTAATATGTCTGCAATAAAAGACTTCTTTTGCTGATTTTCGAGACATATATGTCTTGGAAACAAGATTTGCAAGAGAAGTCGCCTTCATAATTGAGAGTTAAGCTCAACCAAATTCGTTAATTTTACAACCTAAGATACGTCCAAGACGCAAACTTAGGTTGATGGAGCCTGAGCTCAACCCGAAATAACTTTGAAATCCTGTTATTTATATACTCTCTTAAGAATATAAACGGAGCAACTTTTTACATACATAAAAATCAGAAAATAAATTCTAGAATATGAGACAACTGTTTCTTGAAAAAAAGAAATTGGTTTCTTATAAATTGTAAATAGTAATTTGTTGAATATCAGACATTTATGTTTTAATCATTTCAGACATAAATTTCTGAGCTGTTTAGGGCTATTTATGTCTCAAATACAAGAAAACTTTTATATCTTGAAAATTTAAGAAAATGGCCAATAAGAGTCTTTAAATTTCAAGACAATTTATTTCTTTAAATTTCAAGACAATTTATTTTGTGTGCAGTTTTTATGCAAAAGCAGGGCCGAGAGGGCATATAAATATTTATTGCATCTACCCGCAGCTGAACCGCCTCGAAATTTGTCGAAAACCCATCCCACCGAGATTTCCAAAACCACCGGGAACTTCTCGCAGCCGTACTGAGAATTCTCAGGCACATCCCCGGAATTTCCCAGAGCACCCGCGGAGCGTAACAGTCATGGGGGTACATAATGGAGGACACGTGGATATTTCCTTCCCAACGTTCTGGAAAGCCTCGATAAAGCCACTTTTACAAGCTGTAAAATACTGCCGGTTGTAGTGAAATTTTCAACAGTTTGACAGCACTTGTATTCTGGAATGTTTGAATTTAACTATAAATGCAATTTTGAAAAATAAATTGCTAGACTTTCTTAAAAAATTAACCTATTAAAAATTAAAAACCAAAAAATTTTGTACTAAAGATATTTGCTAGAATTAGCAGATCAAACATTGTTTTTTTATATTTTATTTGGCGGAGGTACGGAATCTAGACCGCCTTAGGAATTTGAAAAATGTTGCCTATCCTACAGATCTTGACGAGCTGAGTTCAACGCTACCACTCTTATTATTGTACGACCAGCGGATCAAAAGTTATGGCCCTCAAGATTATAGTGTCAACGCGCACAAAATGGATGGGGAAGTATCTATACACCACATGTTCGTAAAGTATAATCTTCACCTGGTTTATTCGTTAAACAAATTTGGTTGGCGTCTACATGTTTTATATAGTGAAAAATTGAAGTTGGAAGGGCCATAACTTTTAAACCGGGGATCGTGCTGCCTTAAAAATGGTACCACTGAACTCAGCGTGCCGAAATCTATAAAATAAACTGTTTTACATTAAATTCTCAGGGGGACCATATTCCGTGGCTTCGCCTTTTAAATAACGTAATTGTGCCGAATACGAAAATTCTTTAAAAAGCATGGCGGATCGGTTTTGCCCGGACCACGAGATGCCGCTCTGGGGGCATAGAGAAGCGGTTCCTGCTTGGCGTTGTGCCCCGCCCGTGTGGGGACGCCCGCGTATACCACTACAAAGATGCACGTGATTTTGCAGCAGTATATCTGTACACTATGTATCAATTTGCGTTCAATCTACAGATGCCATGTTGTTGTGTAAACGTAATTTTTCTGTACACTCATATGCTCGCTGTACATATGTACATATTATATGTGGTGGACAAAATGTGTTCATCGTAGCAGAGTGGCGCAGTGGAAGCGTGCTGGGCCCATAACCCAGAGGTCCGAGGATCGAAACCTTGCTCTGCTAATACGTTTTTCGGTTCAAATCCAATGCACAATGCTTTTTATCAGCATTTAATTAGGCCATTTGGCGGAGGTCCGGTCTGCGCCCCATTAGAAATTTAATTAGAACTATAGATCTCGACGAGTTGAATTTAACGGTACAATTTTTATGGCTGCATGACGAATGGTTCACAAGTTATGGCCGTTGAAGTTATATATAGTGCAGACACGCACAGATTGGAAGAGAAAGTAACAATCAGTAACATGTTCGTAAAGTATAAAGTTAACCAAGTTTATTCGAAAGTTGAAGTTTAAAGGGCCATCCATATCTTTTGAACCTGGGGTCTGCAACCTTAAAAATAATCCCGCAAAACGCAGCTAGCCGAAATCTATAAAATAAACTGTTCCATTAAATTCCGATGTAAAGTCCCTATTCCGTACGTTCGCCGGTAAATTTTCAACTAAAACCGAGCAATTTAATTTTTTAGGTTCGCCTTGTTGGAGTTTGCGTACAACGCGATCCGATTATGATTATTCTCGAGTATGTCACAGGTAAATATATATCTTATATATTTGACTAATATGACACTGGCAACTGAGCTTTAGCACTGAAATTGCGTTTAGCTTACCGCTCGCTTCGCTGGCGAGGATTTCCTACTTTATATTTTGGGATAAAGTCATGTTTTCCTCTTCTTTCAATTATGAGTAGAGGAAAAGCCATAATTTTATCTCGGAAGGGAATAATTACGTCTAAAATTTTTACCTTTGCAGGTCATTTTACTGCCTCCCTTATTCTACTTTTGCCAGAAATTTCGGGATGGGTATATCACCTTATGGACACACCATAAGGGGAAACTTTTTTGATCATATGCCCGTAACGTCCGTCATAATTTTACGAAATTTAACCTTTCAGCTCAGAAAATGCCAACTTATACTACTGTAGTCACCCGAATAAGAGGGGACTGATATTTGGCCTCGAGAGAGAGTGTCCCGTGTTATTCGATTACGAACTGTTCCTTATTTTTAACAATCCCTCCGCCGCTTTTCCTTACTGATATATAACCGGTATTGCAACTATCCGTTGAATTAAACGTTTATAAATTGTCTTGTATTAAAAACTTGAGTGATAAGGCAAGGTTACACTTAGGAATTTTTTCAAACCTTAAGTATGTTTTAAAGGTTCGAACTCAACTTTATTTGTTCCTGGACTCATTTATGCAATACATTTAGGGATAATTGACATTTATGGACTCTAATTAGCGCTTCTTGATTCTTAGGGTTTGTTAACTCTATCCGCTTACGGTCTCTTATTAGGGATACGGACTCCTATTGATTACGACTCAAAATGGGGACCCTCTTTTATTAGGGCCACTACAGTAATTCTTCTCATTTGCTATTCTTTACAAAAGCTTCTATGGTAAATTAACCGTTAAGGGGCTATTAGCAAAAGCATCATTTAACCAGTCTACGAGATCAAGTTGGTGGTTAACACATGCGTAATTACACCCATTAACTTTGCTTGATACCCTTAGGTAAATTTTACTTGATCCATGCTCTACCCCTTTTAGAAATGTCTTTATCTGCCACTAAAGTAAAAAAGATTAAACGGACGCACACTTAAAAATACTTTTGTTTTACTAAATCTGCCCAACGTCCACGTTACCGGCACTATCGTAAATATTTGAATGCAATGATTTTGCTGGCTGTTTTCCCGCTCGCAATCGGAGTTTAAACAAAATTATAGTCCTCTTGCAACGGCCAGTATTTTTTGTTTTAGGTGGAAGTTTAGATCGTTTCTTGCGTGAAAAATCCAACAGTATTACGCCAAAGTTAAGGATCAAATTTTGCGCCGGTGCTGCAAGTGGAATGGCGTATTTGGAATCTCAAAATTGTATTCATAGGTCGGTCATAGTCCAAATTGCACCCAGGATTGCCTAATTTGACAAGGACAAACTCGCAACTAAATGAATATGTTTGGAGTGGGCCTTCTAAACTTTACGTCAGGCTAACCGTAATTACAAGTTCACAAAATGGGTTGTACTGCTCAGTTTCTGAGTATTGCAGCATTACTGCTGCTGAAATGCTCATCTGAGTGAAATTAGTGATAGTTTGAGAAACTTACAGAAGTCCAGAACGGGGTACAGTCATGCAACGAGGTATACACGGCTACACACTTGTCGCAAATTGCTATTTCCGAAAAATACATACCTAGAATTTACCTTCCTGCTACGTAGAGGTCATCGGCTAGTAGTTTTTTCATCCATTGCTCGGTGTATTCCAAAACATTGATTACACAAGAATAGTTGGTAGTTCCTCTAAATTCATTGAACCCAGGCAAACCAAGATTTGAATCATTCGTTTAAGAGGTTTGGGTTTAGCCTATGTTATATATTTTTCTATTTCAGAGATCTGTCAGCAAGAAATTGCTTACTGGGCGAAAACAACAATGTAAAAATATCGGATTTCGGTATGTCACGTGAAACGACAGAGTCAGGCATTTATCAGCTCCAAGCCGCACGGTCGGTCCCTATACGATGGATGGCGCCTGAGTCGTTGATTACAGGTCGGTCTATAGTTTTTAGTTTGACCAGAAAGTCTGGAGTACACTGTAGTAGATTTCCTATATGCTTTTGAATTCAAGTGACATGTTGAGTTCGGCTTACGTTTAGGGCTGCATTTAGTCGTTTGCATTTAGTCGTTTATTTCCGTGTTTTCTAAATTATAGATTACAGAGAACTGTGCCATGTTAATGCAACGTGGATGGTTAAACGATTTGGTGTTAGATTTGTCATTCCTTTATAAGGTTTTATCTCAATCTAACAAATAAAGCCATGTAAACCTGAGCCAAATTGCAGGCCTAAATCTAAACCAGTTCACAAAATTTACCAATCGTTATTTATTTCATATATAAATTTAAATTTTCCAATTTTTAAACAGGTGCGTTCACCGTCAAAAGTGACGTTTGGAGCTTTGGCGTTTTAATGTGGGAAATTTACACCAATGGCGCTCAACCGTACACTGGTATGAGCAATGAAGCTGTACAGGCGAAAGTATCTCGTGAACGTACGTTGAATCAGATGTTTCGTATATTTTCAATTCAAGCAGGGGAACAAGCCGCACCAAAAGTGGGCGGTTCTTCCCAGAGTCTCAAAATTAAAACTACTAGTCAACCTGTTTGCAACATTTGCAATCCTATTTTTTGGACTTAGGTTCGCGTTGCAACTTGAAACACATTGAAACAATGTGCATATATATCTTCACCTAATAGAGCACTGTATAACAAAATCTGGACAATTTTCTATTTAGAGTTATATTCACAAAACTTTACTAATACAACTAATTTGCTCACTTATATAAAGTCAGTTGGACCGTTGCACAAAACACGTCAGTGGGGTGTTTCAAGTTCAATAGTATTGATGTACAGATAAGCTTAATATTAAAATTGCGCAGGGTTCTAGTTTGCTTTATGATCACGAGGTTTTTTCGTTTCTTTTGCCGTTAACAACTCTTCAATTTACTGGAAGAGAATAATATGTATACTTGTTTTGCGGGCCCATGTAAAGATCCGGGGCGAAACGTTTTTCTGTGAGACTAGAAAAGACTAAGCTTAAGCTTTAGACTAATTTTTTGCTGCTTAGCTTTAGTTTTAGGCTTAGGCTTAGGAATAACTTCTAATATATACTGTTCCGCCCCTGTTCTTTACATTGGCCGTTTTGTGCAATCGTCAACGGTACATCTATGATATGCCAATATCTCCTCAGAATTTTAGGAAAATTAGGAAGGTGAAAGCGCGCAGGTTTCAGAAAATGTAAATCCTATAAACACTACTACTAACTAAAGGCCGCGTTCTTGTCCTTTTTCTCTATTTTAGATTTGAGGCTTGTTCCGCCAGATATAATGCCTTTGAACATTGAACAGCTCATGCAAGGATGTTGGCGGACAGATCCGGCCAGTCGACCGACATTTGAAGATATTAAGATGTTTTTGAGAAATGTTTTGTCCAAAATGTAGCTTTGCCATGGGCGTATTTTTCATCCAGGGGGCCAGCAATCTTAAACAGTGCACCGTTGATATCAATTTCATTCAATTCCGAGTATAGGGTCCATATTCAATACCTCAACCCAGAGGGAAATTAGGATCGAACCCCACCCCAACTTCCTTAATTTTGTCCAGTCGCTTTTAGGAACCTTGCTTATTGGTAACATAAAGGAAACCCGTTTCTCAGGTCTTCATGGGATGGTATACAATAAATACAAGACTGTAAGCGAGCGAACATAGGAACTGGTAGATTATATTTTGCAAAATAGTGCATTTATATTGTACTTTAAAATTTTTTCGGGAGGGTGGTATATATATTCATTTACCAATAACCCATATATACGCTTCTGGCAGCTGCTGGCTTGTTTTTTGGCTCGAAAATTTGTAATTGTATTCATTTCTTTAATATTTCTTTGCCGTATTCTCAAATGACTAAGATCATATCAATATCATCAGTTAAGTTTACCATTAATATACTGATCAAAGGGGCCTGATTTGAAAATATGTACGCCATTTTTCTTAAGGTTGACCAAGCCACTAAATCTAAGGCTCCGTATAACAATCATATGTTGATATATACATCGATTCTTATTACACATTTTTCAACTGATTTAGGCATAAGCTCAAATTTGGGCCTTTGCGTAATTCTGTACATAATCTTAAGCCTAAGCGTAGGTCTTAATCTTAAATGTGAGGGATGTGTACTGTATTGACCCGAATAATAGGGGGTAATAAGAGGGGGTCCCCATTTTGACTACGAATCAATAGAAGTCCGTATCCCTAATAAGAGTCCGTAAGCGGATCCTAATTAGAGTCCGTAAATGTCAATTAACCCTGATTGTAGTGCATAAATGACTCCAGGACCAAATAATTTGAATTCGAAACTTTAAAGCGTACTTAATTTTTGAAAGTACATTTCTAAATATATCCTTGAATTATCGCTCAAGCTATTGACACAAGACAAATAAACGTTTAATCCAACGGATAATTGCAGTACAGGATATATATCAGTAACGAAGGGCGGCGGAGCGTGGGTTAAAAATAAATTACAATCCGTAACCGAATAACAAGGGGGTCCCCTCTGGAGAGGTCAAATAAATATCAGTCCCCCTCTTATTCGGGTCACTACAGTACAGGAGCCGATTTATATCCTATCCACCAACTTTGTGGTTAAGTCATGGTTAAATAAAGTTTTGAGCAAATTTTTAATTGCGACATATCAGTTGTGTATCGACGCATTTGGATTTATGAATATCAGCACTGAAAAACGATATAAATATTATTTCTCAAGGTAATTAAGCCTAAGCATAAGCCTAAAGCCATGTATAATTTTGTTACCGTAACGAATATGGCACTTGTTCCTCCATCTTGACTCATTGCCGGCACGCCATTATACATGAAAATACTTTCCGAGTAAAATGTGCCGGCGGCTACGGTATCCAAACACACAACCTGTGACATGCGGCGCATATCAAAGGATCATCCGTGGACGCAGAAGCTAATTCAATAACGGCTGACCAAATAATCTTGGACGAAGTATATATCGGCGAAATCAACCTCGCGAGCAAAGGGAACGAGAAACAATATAGCAGCCAATAACGAGGTAGTTAATAAACTTAAACGCTGATCGGTTTTGTCGAGGCCTTCCTGGTGCTGGAGGCTTCCAAGATTTAATGGGGGGCATCGGCGAAACTACTAACCAACTTACGGTGTCCACGGGCAACACTAATAATTCCAAGAGAATTGTGATTCCGAGTGATATTCCAGAAAAGTTGTGTTCCGATATTAATTGCAGGCGGGCTTCGTAAAAAATCAGTTGCGTTTTTAACATACAAGAATTGGGTTGAAAGAGGCATCTGATTGTGTTGTGGTGGATTGGTGGATATACCTGAAAGTTTACAGCACACAGCAGTGTAAATGGCGGAAGTACGGGATCGACAGCTTCTGCTCTAGTTCAATTCTGTATTATAGGAAAGCCGGAAGGAGTTTACTTCCAGCATACGTATCCTTTATTTAAACGCTTTTTGCACGCTAACAACACAGAAAGCTGTTTGAAAACCTGTACGATTGCGGTTTTCTCGTCTCTCTAAAAATTTTGGCCGTCTGTGCGTAGTAGAACGACAGACAATGGCGGATCCATGGGGGGCCACCCCGGCCGTGCCCCCCCCAACAGCATCTCGACAAAAATTATATAGTGTCAATTGCTGTTTTACGTTGTTTAATTACTCTGTTTCATACACAATAGTATAAGCACGCTTTAAAGTTTGTGGGCCATGGAGTCATTTATGCGCTACAATAAGGGATAATAGACATTTATGGACTCTAAACAAGGGTTTAAGGACTCTACCCGCTTACCGATTCTTATTAGGGATACGGATTCCTATTAATGGGGACTCAAAATGGGGACCCCCTCTTATTTTGGTCACTACAGTATGGGTCAAAAATAAGTTTATAACCTGTGAAATTTTGGGCCCCCATTTTGAGATCCTGGATCCGCCACTGAACAGATACTAACACATAACCAGATAGATCATAGTATTTTGAACGTTATATTCGTTGAATTTGAGCTTGAACTGTGCTATAAAGTTGTTTTCTAAAAGTGTTGTTTTTCCATAATACCGAATCGTTTCATAACTGTCAATTCCATTCTTGCTTGACGTGATTAAGGGGCTCTCTTAGAATATTTTTTATCGGTCCTATAATGAATGAGATGAAGTGAATCAGGGCAGCAATAGTGTTCAGTTAGGGTCAAAACGTTTTCTGCACCGGCTTAATAGAATCGTGCTTAGAAATACGCTTAGTGTACATTGTTATACGTTTTAAAGTTGCATGGACAGGGTTTTTTATATATACACGAAGATCAAAGATGGAACTTGGCATGGAGTCCCATTTGGATATAAGGGTGGGATGGGGCGGGGTGGACTTCGCCAAGTCTAAAAACCTCTGAAATGCTGCCACTGCTTTGTTATATAGCTGCTATTATTGCGGGGCAGGTGGGACACGGTTTTGTGGTGTGGCCCCGTTTGAGGCTGCAAAACACTTGCGTGGCGTGGCCAGATGGGGCGGCGGCGGCTGCAGGCCGTCACGCTTTCATTTTTGTACCAGAATAACGTTTGTCAAAAAACCATGACGTTCAACACTTCGTTAAGCGACTGCATATGCAATTAAAACTTAAAACCAAACACAAACTCTGTAGAACTTCCTATATGCATTATAATTTTGTCAGCTATAACATTGACACCGCTGGCCAGGAGGCTGTACAATTGTACTATTTAACTTTTGCCTGTCGAGATAATAGGATAGGCCATTTTTCATTTGATTCCAGTGGTTCTGTCCGTCCCTTTGCCGAGTATAAATGTCAAACGCGGCATAGTTGCTATTTCAAACTAAAATTGCAAAGTATGAACCTAGCATTCCTTACAATACGTACATCAAAAACAGGTATTACGAAATTTTGATGGCCACCTCGTTCCGATGGAAACTATCTGCAGCATTAATCTACGGCTCGGCGTCCATTGGGATGGTATTTCTGAACCGGATTCTTTTTCGGTCGTACAATTACCACTATCCGGTGACATTAGTGTTGACTGGTTCCGCATGCGTATTTGCTGTGCTTCAGTATCTCAAGTAAGCGAACACCGACATAGGAACGTCGTCAATAACGGGTGTTGGACAACGTACCCTTTCCGTAAGAAATGGTCCCCGATCCCAGATCGATGTATTAGCGCGGAATGCGCTTTCTATTTGGAACTTATCGTTTTGCTTACGCGGAGGCGTAAACTTGTTTCGGCAGGATACCGAATATGCAAATTGCAGTAATTTGCACATTTGGATACCTCGGATCGGTAGCCAGCCAGAGAATTAGTTCTGATCTTTTTGGATCTCTAAAATGTCGTGTTTTCACAAATTGCAAGTGTTTTTGTGTATGTATTATAATTTCTTAGCTTCCCATGATTACGTGAATTTTTCGGCTTTGGAGCGTCTAAATTGACTCTATTCGATCCGACCACGTATCTATTCAGATTCGTGTCCGTGAGGTAGCCCTCCGAGTCCCTACTCATATTATTACAGGTGGTTACTAGTGTGTTACTCGTTTAGTGTCAATAAACGCTCGTTAGCGAGCTTGAAGTATACGGGTCCGTCGAACTTACTGTATCGACCCGAATAAGAGGGGGAGGGGTAATAAAAGGGGGGTTCCCGTTTTGAGTCCGAATCGAGTCCGTATCCCTAAAGAGTCCGTAAGCGGATAGAGTCCCTAAACCCTAATTAGAGTCCATAAATGATAAATGTCTCCAAGATCAAATAATTTGAGTTCGAAACTTTAAAGCGTACTTAAATTTTGAAAGTACATTCCTAAGTATAACCTTGTATTATCGCCCAAGTGATTGACACAAGGCAAATAAACGTTTAATTCAACGGATAACTGCAGTACCGGATATATATCAGTAACGAAGGGCAGCGGAGCGTGGGTTGAAAATAAATAACAGTCCGTAACCGAATAAAAAGGAAGGGTACCCTCTGGAGAGGCCAAATAAATATCAGTCCCTCCTCTTATTCGGGTCACTACAGTACAGGAAATTCCCGACTTTTTCTGTCCGTCTCGGTTTGAATGTTTTGTACTCAATTTATGAATTCAGTTTAGTTTTCAAAAATGATTTTGTCTTCCAATGGAGGGCCCTTTTATGGTGAGCCACTTCTAGCTGGTGGGTTTATGGGGGGCATTAAGTAGGATTCCAGTTGGCCCATTTCACATTTTTAGCTACCTGTAATACTGTCCGGAAGCTACAGACGGTTTCCAAAAACCGGTGGCTTGCAAAACATTGATGTAAACGGGTTAATTCATAGTGTTTCAAAGTTGTCATAATTGTTAGCAAAGTGTCACTTTGCTATCTGTCATATTTAACACTTTAATTTATTCATTTATATGTGTCAAAAAATTTTCAGATTAACCCGTCGAATCAAAGTTGACAACATTACCATAGACGCGTGCGTTCAAGTCCTTCCAATAAGCGTTTCGTACTGTGTCCAATCGGTGGCGGCCCTAAGCTCACTGTCCGGCCTGAACATACCAATGTACGGCGCCATCAAACGTCTTGTCCCAGTGGTCAACTTGGCAATGGGAATGGTAATTCTTGGAAAACCGACGCCCAGTCGCACTGTTGTTGTATCGGTTTGTATTCTCACCGCTGGAGCCGTTTGTGCTAGTTAGTTTTCAGCTAACCTGTAAAATTAATAGTGAGAACAAGAACGTTCATGGTATATGAGAAAAAATATTTTACTATCATTTTATTTGATTTCTCCAAGAAAATTGGCCATATAATTTTATATATCTCTGGCATAGCATTTTTGTGCTTCCCAATGGTTTTGTGAGCGTTCAAGCAATAGTTTCGCTTAAAAATACATGGTCTCGCTTCCGCATGGAATAACGCCACCTGAATGGTTTACCAAAACAACATTTCTACATTGTTTTACAGGTTTCACTGGCAACGACGTGCCATGGCTGGCTTACCGCAACGCAATGATCAGTGTCATTTTCCAGTCGCTTCAGCATACCCTCGTTGAGATGCGAGCGTCCACCTATTCAGTAGCCACCCTACTGTACATCAATAATTTTTTATCGATATTTATTTTAATCACAATCGATTTTTGGAGTCAAGAAATGGCCGAACTGCACCACTTATACCTCGGTCTTCCCGCACACGATGCGCTTCCCTACCCCGCCGGAAGTAAAGGCAACGATATAGCACACGCCGACATCCAGTATCACAATCGTGCTGCAATCGCTGCGTTGTTCACTGGTATCGTTGTGCTAAGTATTGCGTGTCAATTTGGCGCAGTGATGACGACAACATATACATGTGCATTGACGACAACAATTGTTGGCAGTTTAAAAGCTGTGATTCAAACCATGCTTGGCGTAGTAACGTCATTGTATTGGCTTCAAGACGCATATTTCCCCACGCGCCAACTTATTGGACTTGCCCTAAACGTCGCTGGATGTATTGGATACTCCATCGCTAAATATCGTGAACGTCAAAGCGTGTTTGACATACCGTCACGACGTGTCAAATTTAGCAAACATGACGCCATGGAGATATCAACAACGTTAGATGACGTCATTAACGTCAATGATGACATTGGACGATCGAACGCAACGCCAACGACGAGGGCATCGTTGACGTTGAGTCGATCGCTAAGCTTAAACGTACTCGCAGCGGCAGAACGTATCCGTAACATGGGAGCGTTTTCAATCGCAGGAAGCAGGCTGCCGATTGTGAACGAGAAATTTGATAAACCCTAGAACAAATTCAAATGCTGCAGTGACGTAATTCTTATCAAGGGATCTGGGTAGATCTTGGTTCAGAACCTGTACTTATAGACAGGCGAGTATTGCAATATAATATGCCGTTAGTATTTGTTGCCTATGGTAACTATAAAGGCCTGCCTGCTAAGCCTAAGCTTAAACAAAAACCTTATCGTATATACTTCTAAACATAGGCGTATTAGCCTCTCCGTCTATCAATGGGCACGCCCCTTAAATTGACACGGACCGTTATTGCAATAAAATGAATGCACTGCTTTTGAAACTCTCTAGACAACATGTAACGGTTAGAGACCCCCGGATTCTTGAGTTTTTCACGCGATACGGGAACTATTCGCATATTTGACCCATAATCAAACTAACCATAGCATGGATATAAAACTTGAAAAAATGGCGACAAAGAAATTTATTCGCGACCTCGGCTCAGCAATGTCGTGCTTAAGCAGATGGCTCTACAGAAATTTGCATGCATATAAATGTGCAACGACAATGTGCAGACGTAATACATCGGATAGACTGCATGTTTTGCCTGCATAAACTCAAGTTATTTTTTGTGGTCAGCTGTAACGGGAAACGGCAACCTGCCCCCCGTGGTTAGACTGATGACACAGAGAGTGTTGGGAAAGGCTTTAGTCCCCTAAAATTGGCAAATATTTTAGTTGGGCTATATGAGTTTTCACGAGCTATTTTTGTTTAAAGAAAGAGTGCACTAAAGAAACGGGACAAGACTGCTTGAGTTAAGTTTAAAGTGAAACAAAGAACACCGAATCGCAAGATATTTTAAAAAACATGGGTTTTCAGTTTTGTTGATTGGCTTAAATTGCAAAGTTTTGACCTGCCGTGAGCCATATGACCAGTAAACTCCAGTTGATATATGTTCTCTTCAGCAAGTCACTGCGCAAAAATTTTAAAACGAGTTTCGGAACATACATAAAGAGTGACGAATGTTACTAACAGATTTCAGTACCGAATGTGTTTTGTATACAGTTTTACTAGTTTGGCTTTGTTTGAGAGCTAGATTCTGTTTGCGGACGCTGCCATCGTTAGCGCTCCGCGAACGCCAAGGTTGTCCCGGCGCTGACGAACCGAATCAATTTTATGAATTCCAAAGGATTATAAACTAAACTGGTTTGAAATGTTTGAGATCAAAACATGCCTCTGGCCTCTTTTCGCTTTGATGAAGCGATTCGTTCGCGGTCTTTTTTAACTCTCCGTTGCCAAGCCATATAGAATTTATTCAGCTATAATCAAATCCTACGGACACACTCCGAGCTGGACTTTGACTCACGTATTCGAACAACAGTGTTTCTGCCTTCTCGTTCGTTTTGCTTGCGATATTTTTCAACTAGTGCCTAGATAACCTACGATTCAACCAGATTCACTACATTGTTTCAAAAAATATAGGTTGTCGTAATAAAAGCTCGAAAGTTTGGCTTCGCAGCTAACTCGAGCGCGCCAAGACACGGCCAACCTCGAACTCGACTCCCCACCGAAAGATTTGGGATTTTACAATAGCTAAAAAATTCAAAGTTAGGTTTTCCGACGACGCCTGTGCTTTCATACGCACGCCCTTGTTACTCAATTATTGCCGCTTTTGAGTCAGTTTGAATCCCTAAACGGTAGTCCTTCGACAACATTATGGTCGATTGGTTTTCAATTTCAATCTTACAGTAATCCGACTGCTATTCCTCAATCAAAGCATCTTCTAATACTAAGTCAATGTAAACATTAAAAATCTACAGTACAACATATAAAATGAATTAAAATAAGGCACACAGTTAAGGAGCGTCGAATCATGAAAGTTAATCAACTGTGAAATCGACGACTGTTTATTATACTGAGGTGAAGATTGAACGGAACCGCCAATCTATCCAGAAGGTAACCCATGCTCACGACAGACGTAAGTTTTGACCAGCATAGTTTGTTTTGTACATCTGGAGAAATTGTCTCTAGATCTAGTACAATACAACTGATTTATAACTAAATTTTTAAAATAGGCAATAAGTGAAATAATATAAAGATTTTGAATTTATTTTATGAACGCATAATATATGCCTCCAACTTGGCGCTACAGTAAACTGCATCCGGTTAAAGGTAGAACATAAAATACTGCACTTTACCTTTCTAAAAAGTTGTTACTGGTCAAAGTGGTTGCAATATTTGCAAAACTAGCATTTCCAAATATACGTGGTACACTATGCATCAATTATGACTAAAATATTTGTCACAAAAATACTGAAATCACAAGGCAGTATTTATAAAATTTGACAGTTGTATCTACATTTCTCCTATTTACGTTTAAACTTAGGATTACAAAAGTATGTTTAAGACTTAAACCATAACCTTATAATGTTGGGATAGTAGACAAAAGCGCTATATATCCATAATACAATGAACCCTAAGTGAAATTTTTTGATTCCTAATAAAATATCTCGAGTCATGCTGACTGTTTATCGAACTCGGAGTTCGTATATTAAATATATAACTTCAAGCTCAAATTGACGTCAAAAAATTTCAATCGCACAAATATATATTAACGCCGCTTTGCTGTTATATTTTAATTATTTGAAGCCTTTTGTTTAATTGAGAGAGAAAGCTAACGGAAACAAAAGCTACGCCTATGATGAGCTGAGGAGCTGTTTTAAGCTTTAAGGCGGAGAAATATTCGGTTAAAGACGCGTTTAAAAGTATAATTTGCTCGAATATCACAGGTATTAATAGTCAACCTTGTATTTAGCTATTTAATATATATGCACTAATTGTTTTGTATTTGAATTTAACCATAATTTTGAAATACCTAAAGTTTATAAGTATGAATCAGAACCGCAAGCAGAATTTTATTTTATCGCATTGGGTATTTAGAAATTTGACTTCGCAGCCTCAAAAAGACTAGTTTGAAACATTTCAATTTTGTCAAATACTGTAGTGACCCCAGTAAGAGGGGTAATAAGAGGGGGTCCTCCTTTTGAGTCCCAATCAATAGGAGTCCGTATTCTTAATAAGAGTCCGTAAGCGGATAGAGTCCCTAAACCCAAATTCCAGGACCAAATAAATTTGAGTTCGAAGCTTTAAAGCGTACTTAAGTTTTGAAAGTAATATTCCAAAGTATAACTTTGTATTATCGCTCAAACTTTTGATGCAAGGCAAACAACGTTTAATTCAATGGATAGTAGCAACACCGGATAAATATCAGTAGCGAAGGGTGGCGGATGGCGGGTTGAAAATAAACAACAGTCCGTAACCGAATAACAGGGGGTGTCCCATGGAGAGGCCAAATAAATATCAGTCCCCTCTCTAATTCGGATCACTACAGTAGATGATTTACTTTATTAAAATTTATATATTAATGTATTCTATTATAGATAGCAATTGAAAAATTTGCCATTAACCTTTTATTTCCATTATTTAATTGTTGAACACTGCGCATATACTTCTATGCGAGAAGGAGTTATAGACAACAATTCAAAACTTTTTCTAAGTTAAAAAATAAGTCCAAAAATTTTACTTATACGACGCAACATTTAATAGATTTATTATAAAAAAATTAGCTGTTAGGCTTTATTTATTCATCGGCTTGTAGTCCAGATCTGGTATAACCAAGACTGGTATATATAGTTTTTTAGCATTTTCTACCAGATACCAAAAATACAGTACGGTAAAAATCCAAGAGAACACTTTTTCCAAATCGAATAAAACGATGAGGAACAAAATCAACAAGAGTGCCACAGTTGATCCAAAACGGTGAAACATTCACAGGGCCAATATATAACATATGCTGATGAATGAATTCTCGCAAGCGACGCGAGTGAGAAGCTAAATGCAATCTGATAGCAAAATTTGCAAGATAGGAGAAACCTTGCCATTTTTCATAAAATTTTTTCACTTCTTTGAATTGGCATGGATGCAATATAGTCTGATCAACTGTCAAATTCAGTATCATGACATCCGAAGCAACTGATTTTCGCGAACCAGTGCTATGCGTTGAACCTCCAGACGGGTTTCATATGCGAAACCCCACTGTCACGGATGTTGTAAATCATCAACAATGTTGTTGGCCCCCGCCAGCAGACCACGATTCGACAGATCCTTGTTCGATGGCGCCCCCTCAATTATGTGCTCCATTGTTTGATCATGGCGATGCGTTGACGATCGGTGTGCCCTACTTTCAGCGGCCAGATAACAAAGCGGAAATTCCTATGGTTCCGGAAATTCCCGTTGTTCCAGGTCCAGCCGGAACCCGAATGTCTGTTTCTCAAGGTTGCAGCCGGCTTAACGTTCCTGTGGGGTCTGATAGTCTTGTTCAGATTGTACCTACGTTGAGCAACAGTAACGGAGAACATGATTCTGCTGATGACAATAACAACAATAACAATAAGAATGCAATTAATAGTAGTATTAATATCGATAAATGCAGTAACTATAGGATTGAAGCAAATACGGATCCTAACGACAAATACTCTTGCGATGCAACTCCTAACTATTTGCTACATTTCGCCAATTCTGCACTTAATAGCAATACGGTTAACCGTGAGACTACATTTAATGCATGCAGTACAAGTGCATTCAGCAAATATACCAACAACTGCAACAGCAACTACTACAACAACAGCAATAACGACAACAACACTACCGCCACCAACAACAATAACATAACAAACGAAAACTATAGCTGTAACGATAACAACATCGACAACATAAACAACTACAGCAACAACAACAACAATAACAACAACAACAGCAACAACAACAGCAGCAACAACAAAAACAACAACAGCTATTATTATCATTTTAGCACACAACCATCACATGATCAAATGGAAACTTCAGTTCGTATCGACATGAACATGACAATGCATTTACCTGTTTCGTCTGCGTATGGTATCCTAGGATATTGTCCTAGTTTTCAACCCAACCCTCAGCTGGCTCCGCCTGCCGCCATGGATCCGATTCATTGTTTACCATATGCTCAACAACAAGAACAACAACAACAGCAACAACCGCAACAACAACACCAACAGCTACAAGAACAAACACAATCACATGAAAATCTGAGGGACTGGGATCACATGCCGCAACTCGAACAAGTTGGACATTTATCGAAAACTCAAGAACAACACTATGTCAACGTAGGTAGAGATACCCTTGTCGCGGTCGGAGCAACACGAGGATTCAGGTACTCAAAATAATGCCCATGTAAAGATTAGGGGAACGTTTTTCGGGACTGCAATAGTGTAAGCTTTAAGTTTCGACTAATCTTTTACTTAGGCTTAGGCATATGCTCTTTGTTACGCGTAGGCTTAGTCTTAGCAATGCACATTGGTCAAAACCATTTAGAAGCTGGTAGGCTGCAGCGACGGATCCAGAATATTTCAAATGTCGGGGTCGAATTATATATTTTAAATAAAATTTGGGTCTTTTGGTTATTCCTTCCTCATCAGCGTTTGCTCAAAATGGTTCAAAATTGAAAATTTTCTCAAATTTGAGCTTCTCATTGCCTTCAATGACCATTAAACACCAAGATTTGTATTTTTAACAAAAATTCGATTTCTTGAGGCCCCAAACGCCGGCTGATAGACAACAGAAAAGGTACGAAAATTTATGTGTGCTGATACGAGTCATAAAAAGATACACGTTTCTTTGACGAAAATAAATCCAAACTACGTTGTAAAATATAATCGACTAACCGTTAACAATGAATCATTAAAACTGTGTCACGACCTCGCAGTAATTAGTGCAGATTAAAGGGATGTGACTTCCTTCAGCCTCTCGGTATGCCCCTTCTAATCTATGCGATAACGAGTAAAATTACGTTTTCAATTTTTAGATACACAACAGATCCTCCAGACTTGATCGAGCAGGACGACACCGCAACAAATCCGTTGTCTTTGTATCCGATTCAGCTTCAGCATGCGGGTCCAGCGTACAATTTCGCTTCAGAAGAACTGCCTTCCGGAGGCCATCAAGCGGAATTTCCTCCGGATCTTGTAATTCATAAACAACCGACAGGTGACAGACGCGGAAACGATCGTTGCGAGGTGCCAGTAAGTGGTTGGCCTAGTTTGGTGCATGCAACTACCGCAGAACCCAATTGGAGTCAAGTGATAGGTCATGCGGTCATTCCGGGTGGAACGCTGCCTGATGACATTAGGTAAGCAATGGTGGCTTCAGGAATATGCACAATTATAACAGGAAATGCATCCCCAAACGTGTGGCTCAATTTTCAGTTATGTAGACAAATAACATCGCAGGAACAATGAAAATAGCATTAAAATGCAACACAGTGAACAAAAATTTAGTTAGAAAATTATTTTATCTTCCACGCGGATTTTGCAGGAAATCGCCTGCAATTTTGTTCCGAAACGTACTCTGTGTGTAATTGATGAACGAGTTAAATTAATACTGAAATTGACATTTTAGCAACTTTGACTGCATAAGAAACGAACCGGAACCAACGGGGCAACACGAAGCGGTCGACCAGCTTTCGTACGCCGATGCAGTTCGCTTGGTCGATGCATCCGCGGTAAGTTCATCGTTTTAAAACTAAGCAGATCGAATTCAGTAGGGGCGGTGTAATGCACCCCACTGCCTGCGGCTCTATAAAATGTTGCAATGACAATTGTGCATCTCAGCTCCTGCAAAATATGGCGTAGAAACCATACGGGTTCAAAAACTTGTGTTCTTCGCGCTTTTTTTCCCCCCCCCCGCGCGCGGCGTGCCGGGGGGGTGTGGGGGGGGTTTTGCCCCTGAAACAAAAAAAAACTGAACCATATCTGGCCAACGATTCATTTGTCTAAAAATAAGACACAAAATAAAATCGGTTAACCCTTTCTTTCTGACGAACAAAAACACACGATATAAAAATGTTATTTTTCAACCGGATCAATATATTGCTTGTTCTGTATTGAACAACAATTAGCGTGTTTCGCGATCCAGTTAACCGCCCGATGAACTAGTCGAGACGAAAAATGTACCTATATGCTCCCGTGCATAGCACATCTTAAATCTAGCAATAAAGTATAAAATGCATATATATGTATAATACACCTAGGCTTACGCTAATTGCCGATACTCAACATTCGCCCGTCCTAATGATATTTCACATATCAACTCACATTCTGTCAACTGTAACCTTGAACAGTTACAATACACAGCACCAGATCTGGACGAGCAACAAAAACTAGAGCTGAATGCAACGTCGTCAGCTGCTCGCCCAGATCAAAATATCGGCGGTCTGGGCGACACTCGTCCAGATATCGCCAGTCACCTGGGCGACACGCATCCAGAAATCGTCGCAGGCGACAATCGATTGGCGACGAACTGTCTAGCTGATTCGATAGATCGAGACAATTCGTCACCATCGGATGCAGACGGCAACGACGATGACGACGACGACGAAAACTTGTCCCCGTCGTTATTCGCCGGCAACTGTCCACCGCCACAATATCGATGCTCGATGTGTCCGAAAGTATACGTGAGACGAAGTACACTTAAAGCACACGAACGTCAACATTCTGGCGAGCGGCCGTTTGTTTGTGAAATTTGTCGCAAGACGTTCTCGCAGGTACGGCAATGAGATGGGTTTAGGTATGGAAAACTTCACTCCAATCTCTCCTCGACATGTCTTTAAGAATATAACTCAAATGAACCATAATTTTTTTCAGAATACGGACAGGAAAGTCTTAACCTAAAAATGAAATATAGAATATCTGTTTAAAAGCGAGTAGACCCGGTCGGAAAAAATCAGAAGCTGCAACGATGGAAGTGTTGCAACGGGACTCTAAACAAGTTTAGGTTTTTGTTTTAGAGTATCATTAGCATTTTTATATTTTTAGGCTACAAATTTGAAAGCACATCAACGCGTCCACACTGGAGAAAAGCCGTTTACCTGTCCATTCTGTGGCCGGCCATTTTCGCAAAGTTCTTCGCTTGTCACTCACAAGCGAACCCACACCGGTAAAACTAAACTCAGTTTCGAACAGAGTACGAAGCGTTGAGCGTTAACGCTTTTGCTTTGGCTTAGATTGAAAAGAAAATTTAAAATGCGTTAAAATAAACAAGTATCACATAAACACTGCCGATGATCAACTCAAATAAGCTGTATGTAAACGTGCAGTATACACTATAAGCAGACAGCCGCCAAAATGAGGCATTTCCTCTTCTAATCCTCGGCAAAACTTTCTATGAAAAAACATGGGAAACAAATGGAAAAAGAAAAGAGGACAGCATTTCACCTCTAAAATTTTAAAGTGCAGTATACACTATAAGCAGACACATTCGAGCTCCTCGCACCCAATCGTCAAGCCCCTAGTCTTGAGTGACATCATAGAGATTGTAAGAAAACGTAAAACATAATGTGGTTTGAGTCCGTGTTTTGTATTTGAGACCTGTTCTCCACATAAACCGGGTAGCAACGTGACCTTTTCGCACTTTTTCCAACTCAACTTTTTTCAGGTGAACGACCATACAAATGTGACATATGCAACAAAGCGTTCACCGACAGCTCAACAATGACCAAACACTATCGAACCCACACTCAAAACAAACCCTACGAATGTGATATTTGTGCAATTCGATTTTCGCAATCGGGCAACCTAAATCGCCACAAAAAGACGCACATCGCCAGAGGGGAAGCCGCAGCAGTAGCAGCGGCTGCAACTGCGGCAATATTTGCTCCTCGCGATCCGGCGGCAGGCAGACAGTCACTGCCGGCGACTACTAAAGAACATTGTGGTGAAATTCGCCAATGGATGCAAGATATTGAACCTTGAAGATTAGGAAAATCAACTGTCTCAATATTTCGAGATATGATAACATAGGTGACTTAAAGACATAATTTCATACAGTCACAAGGTAAACACGAAAATTAATAAAATCGAATGGGTGTAAACGGACAGTATTCGGAAACTTATAGTGAAAAAATAACGAAAACGGAAAATAGATATTGAAGTATAAAAGTTTAAAAAATATTTCTTCTGCCAACACAATTAAGGTGTGCATAAATTCATCACTTTCAAAAATTTCAAAGAAAAATTGCGGATGCATCGAAATTTTTAAGATTTGGAATGAATTTCGTAACCTTCATTTCTCGTTTATAACTAATTTTGAGCGTAACAGCATATTTTGCGTTCTCTTGAACGAATACAGACATCGATTTTTGCCGAAAACAGATATACAGTAACACCCTGAAAATCAATGTTTTGAGCTCGATTAGACAATTTGAATATGCGGACTATAGGAAGCGTAAGCCAATAAGTATGTCTATTTTGAGATTTAAGTTCTAAAGTTCAAGGTGCAACCCGGGATATTAAATTAGGTAGAAATTGCTTGAACCTCCGGCAAAAATTTTACCGCAACCGAAGGTTGATTTTCGGTTGGGGCGAGGGACAGAGTCCTGTTCTATCCTGCTAAATTTATATATTTCTATAAATTTGTCAAAATTAACCGTTAAGCAGGTGAAAATAGCACTGCATAAAATGATTCTTTCAAAAATGAAATTTACCTTGCTAAAAGTACAAAAATAAGTGACAATTTCTAAATTACATGACTCTTGTTGTCCGGAAACTAGATCTAACTGTTTCACGAAAATTAGTTATCCGCTCAATTACTAATATATACAGTTATTTGCAAATTTATTTAGATATATACAATATTAAGATAAACGAATATAACATGTTTAAATATAGTCCCACCTTATTAAATACATCCTGGCAGCGTTGCATACCGAACATACGTCTACAAGATTGTATATACAAAGAATAAACACCCATTTACCTTACGCTCACTATTAACCGAACTATGGCAATAAAACATGTACAAACTTGACACATGGTATCAAATTTACTATTTCCGTTTGTTCCAATAATTCGCCGTACACTGTCGTTCTTTTTACATTCATTTATTCCATTTACTTTTTTACAAACTACTATTTAGCTTGCTATGTAATTAATGCAAATGAATCAGCCTTATTAACTACCTCTGTCACCAGCGTCGGGTAAAGAATTTTAGCCATGGGTATACGCGCGGGTAAAGATTTGTATCACATGGGTAAGAAATTGACCGTTTGACCCACGTCAAACCTTTAGTGAAGGGGAAAAAGATACGCTATTAACTGTTAATCAGCGAGCGTTGAAAAACCAAAAGTCCAGTGCTTTAATTAGTCCGGTTTGAAATTTTGTTGTATCTAGTAAGCTTTCAGTTAAGTGCAAATCACCGGCGATCTTTGCTGATGGCAAGATGATTAAGTCCAAACCCGATATAAAAATATCAACGCAGATTTTCGAAACTTTAAAATCCAACCACTGAAGTACATACACTGAAGTACATACACAAACGTACACGCTCAATGAAATCCTTACAAGGTTTGTGTACATAAAGAAGCGTCTAACGCTAAATCGTGGACACCAAAAAACCTTGCAAGCTATGAATACCTTAAATTTTAAAAGTTCAATAGAATGAAAATAACAATGAAAACAAACTGATTTCTAGACCTCCAGAACGCGTTGTGTAAATAAACTTTAAAAAGTAAAGGAGGAAGGGCTATAGCTATTCCTAACCTTCTAGACTGATGTTATACACTATTTGCGTACTACCATTAACGTACGGGTGTCTAGCAGGGTGGCAACGGAATGTCGGATTCTATGTCAGACTCGGCAAAAATTGAAGGTTGGGAATCAGATTCTTTCTTAAAAAAGACAAAACCAGCAAGGTTCAAAAACACCAATTGTATGGATTGATCGAAACACTGGTCTCAAACTTGGGCATTTGTGGTCCTAGAACTCATCGATGTTTTAATTATTTCAAGTTTCTATATATTAAAATTTCACACGTTTTGCTATTACCTACTAATGACCTGGTTTTCCAAATAGGTGCGTCAAGTTTTATACAATTTTTGAAGCCCAGTTTCGACGACGATTCGAAATCACCTTTACCCTGATGCCTAGCCCACAAATAGGACTGTAAAGTGCAGCTGAATTTCTATAACAACCAAAAATGCTTAAATCTAAAGCATCCTGTAAAGTGTTCGTTTCTGCAAATTTCACACGCAGATTGTTACTACAAAAATGTTAACAATGCATTGCAAACCACAAAGAATACATTACAACCAAGATGCGACAAGATAGTCGGCTACTGTTCATGCAAAACATCTACGACCGACTCAAATTAACGTGACTAAGCTTTACTTTCTTATCGCTGTAGCCAGACCAGGACCTCTTCATAGCCGGTATCGCATCCAGACAACATCAAAACGGAGTCGCGTTGTTTCAATGCATGGCGTAAATAAACATTAAAAATAAACATAAGGCAACCACAAGTCCAACCACAATTGTATCACGTCGTTTTTTCATGTGAATTTTCTGCATTAAATTGTTGAGTGTGGGGTATTTTTCTTTAAAAAACAAAATAATATATTGCAATACAAACGCAAGCAGTATGTAATACCAAAGTTTGCGATGACTTTTAAGCATTAATAATGTTACATTTCTAAATATGACTTGCACAGAATATTATACTAGAGCGCGTGTTGCGTTTCCGTCGTATGTGACGGCATATGTATGCAATGCGCGTACACTTTCAAAAAATAGATTTATCGAAAATTCTAATGAAACGTGTTTTTACCACAACTAATGTCTGGTTTTTATTATTTGTTCATGCAAACTTTACACCCGTCTCAAAACTGAAAAAACATTTTTAATATGAATTGGATTGCTGGAATTCAAACTCTGATTGGACTTCAGCTATGAGTACTCATTACAAGAAGTACTCTATTTGTATAAAATATGCCGTACATACTTGTTATGAGCTGCAGGCGTTTCGTAATGCTCCGTAGATTCGAATGTTGGCTTGATAACCGGTCTTTTGTGGCGATCACAATACTAATAACAAGAAACAATTTATTCTTATAACAATTATTTTTAATACTCCAGTTGAAATTTCAAAATCAAAGAGCAATCGCAGCATAGATGGCATCAAGAAGTACGTCTATCAAACAAAATACTGACCATAAACAACTTTCCTATAGCTAAAAATGTAATGCAGCTTCGTGTACTACATGATCAATCTATTTTTTCGTACAAAAACCATATCAACAAAATACAATATTTAGATTGACGTTTACCTTATATGTTCATCAACCATCTTATCTGAGCTAAAACGTAAAATAATATGCGAGTAATGTTATAAACTTACTGTGTTGCGTTCGGATTCAGGCTAAATTGAGCCACGGGACATTTTGCCTAGACATGTGTAGAAAGTTACTGCAGTGCTGTTGTTGTGTTTACAAAACAAGTGTTCACAGCAGCAATGTTTTGCTGTGTGAACGTGTACATCGGTAGTATATTTATTATTGGTTGGAGGCCGTTTTTTGATTTGCGCTTATGACAATTTTTATTCTGTTGAGCTTAGTCACGTACTGCGCGAAGCGGGGGCGTTTGCCGTAAAGTACGGTTGGGGAAGCAGGGAACAAACAGAGTTGCGATTTTATTTATTGTAATTTGTAGCACGAAAACTATTCAGTTCCCATTCCTTGTGAAGCCGTTTTATCAACCTTTTTTGCATTCCAAGTGGATAAGTAAATGTTTTTCTGGTATAGACTATGGCACCGTATAGCACGGCCCTGGCACCCTCTAGCCCCAGGACAGCTCTAATATATACATATATCTATAACATTATTAAAAATATTAAAAACTGTAATTAATTCGTCCATTTTTTAATAAATTTTGCGTTTATTTAAAAAAAATTTCCTTGGAAGTAGTTTAGGATTTGACAGATTATCAAGCAGAAAATCTCGCCTGCACAGTTCACAGCATGGCGAATTAAGAGCGAAGGTGGGTTTGAATAAGACAGGTAGCAAAATCAGCATAAAACGTACCGTGATATGTGCTCGTGCTCTTTTAATAACACGTCACTCTTTCGATTATTCAGACCGGAAACTTTGTACGTTCTACAAATTACAACAAACTAAAATAAAAACAGATTTCAACAGAACTACATAAACTGGCACTTATTGTCATTTTGAAATCCGCCAATTGTCGCCAAACTCAATTTTGCTAAAATACCGCCCATTCATAACTAATCACTAGACATACTAGATAGATAGATAGCGGTTATTTAGGATATAAGGCCAAAATAGGCGCTCGCGTAAACAAGGTAGCAATTGCCACCACAATATCCGACAACCTTGCATGCTCATATTTAATAACTCTTAAATTTGCATTTAATTTTATCCTTCCTGTGTCAATGACAAACTTAAAAGTTTGCTTTATGCCAAGGAAACTAATGTCTGACAGCTAAATTTTCTACCAAGAAATTGTTTACATTTCTCCACCCAACGCTTGCATACGCACAAATACTGTTCGGCAGTCTGACTTACATTACATTCTGAGCAATTTTTATTTTGAAATACATTTTTTTAAAATAGGTGATAGTTTAACCAACAGTGTCCAGATAAAATTTGAACACACTGGCACCGTGCACTACACAAGTGTTTCAGATGTTTCATACTTCAAGACAAAGTGAATATAACACAACGTTGCTTTTCCTTGACCCACATATTTAACATAAACTGCGTATGTTTATCAAATCAACTAGAGCAAAATTCGCATGGTATTTTTAGAAAAATGACTTACTCAATATCCCTTGAGACGGCGCCCATGAGCTGTTCGCGTTCAATACGTTCACGAATATTCGATTCAGTTCGTTTGAATTCGTTAGAATAATCACCGAGAATGTCACGATGTCGACGAAGGGTGTGCGCCAGAGCAGAATTGGCCGCCTGCGCTGCGCCACCTTTCTCTGCAAATTCTGCCATTCGATCGTTGACTTCCGTTAGCTAAACTATTTTTAAAATATGTACGTAATATAATTGGCAAATATATCGTAGTAAAACATTCTCAAGAAAAACTGTTAGAGAAAGGAATATTGAATGAGCAAAAATAATCTCGAGAACAATTTTTAAGTACATATTAATTATATCTCATAAAACACTAAAATTATATATGCTAGCTAATGTAGTATGTACACGCCATACAGACTCCTTCACAAAAACTTCACTGCGGAGATGTGAGGCTTCAACTACTGTTAGCTTTAATTACGTACTCTACATATTGTAAGTTTGGAACTAAACGTAGATACGTATATTTAATATGCCGCGAAATCATACAGGCTGCTGGACAGCGCTTCTTAATATAAATAAAAAAGTATCCGAAACAACACTTGTCGTCTTGAACAAACATATATTTATTACCTGTGCGATCAATTGCGAAATTTCAGCTGAGAGCGATTCAAAAAGACTGGCCGAAGACAACAGAGGAGACTTTTCCTGGCTGAAACAATACATATACACAATAAGTTTAAACGTGGAAACATATCGATTGTTACGTACGTGCTCAGTACTAGTTGAATCCGGGGGTAATTAAGACAGCTGGACATTGCAGCATGCTTTCAAACTCCTCATAGGAACAACAATTAAATTTGCGCATACACTTGCCCCGCGTTGCAATCTTTCGCCATTTTAATTAAATAAAAACTATACAATCGCCGAAAATAATAAGTTCAGACTCCGTATTAACGGAAGGAGGGCAAACAAAATACGTGTGCAGGGCGGGCACTACTTTTGTAGAAAATGTGTGAAGAATATAAGTATTACGTTACAATTTAGCAGCAACCACATTATATATATATTGCGTAATCAAAAACGGCAATTGTATATAATTTCATTTACAGTGTTCCGCTAAACTCCAGACTGCTTTGAGGACCGCCACTACTGACATTGAGACCGATTTTGTTCAAATTGACCAATTTTTTGTCGATATCATTTTCCAGGTGACGAGCTTGTTTACGCAGATCTATAACATTGTTTTGAGCGTGGCTTATATTCGTGAATAGAAACGTGACAAAACATAGCAGTTCAGGTTGGATTGGTTGTAAACTATGGACCATTTTCGAGTATGAACCTACCGTCATCCGAACCATGCAGCCAAAGTGTCAGAAGGCTGTAATGCATTAACACGACCCATGAATATAAAGCAAGTTAGTGTGGGCACCAGGGTGCAACCGGAATCACAATTTACCGGAACCGGAATTTGAAAATTTTACCGGAACCGGAACCGGAAAGCGAAAAATGCATTTCACCAAAAATTTCATTTTAATCTTATTTTTTGCTCTATTATTTGTGAAATAACCTTAGTCGAACATAGGTATTTATTTTATTTGTTGTATTTTAGATTTTCATCATCGACTGAAGTGAAATCCACCATCAATAGTTTATATTCGGAGTACAAGTGGCTTTCAAAAGAGATTCTTAAAAATTAGAAAAGTTAATAAAACGGCCAAATTATAATACCGGAATTTTTAAATCCGGTAAAGATTTACCGGAACCGGAAGGTGAAAAAATGCCGGAACCGGAATTCCGGTTGCACCCTGGTGGGCACATAAAGAGTGTGCCGTGTTAAGTAGTTTCATCACGAGGAGTCAATTCTTTTAATGTGGACTCACTTTCATACCGCATCACACAACCAAACGTTATGATAGGTTTACTGTCCAAACTACAAGTGGAGAAAACTCTTGATTATTAGAAAAACAATCAGGCGCTCAAATCTTACTTACCTTCCCAAACACTAGGCATTGATAGCATTACTTTGTAACGGTGGACAGTAACACAGGAAGTAACTTAACGCTCAAATATAGAAATCAATTGTAGGACGAAACACAAAATCATTAACACACTGTTTTTGTATGAAATAAAATATTAACGCTATGTATTCTAGTCTAGCATTCAAAAGGACAAATAACAGTATAGGTAATAAACAAAACTTGGTATTTTAAAAGTGCAAATATTGCGTCACTGCTCCGTCTACTATGCACCTGCTTATCGGAACATAGTCCTAAAATGCGTAGAAAGCTTAAATTGTAACACAAAAATAACGGAGAGAATTATAATTTTATTTCGTTTCACCCGTCATCAGAAGCGCTTGCATTTCGCAATAAAACCAACATTTAAAACAATGAGGTGTATTCTATTTTACTGTTTAAAGTTAAATAGATCCACAAGGAGCATTGCATAAAATGCATAGTTGTTTCGTGAAAATTTTCAGTGCCATATTTACACGTGTAAGTTTTTACATCGAGAGCTCGCAACGGCAACTTGCACGAACTATTTGAAAGCAGCAAATATTGTTTTTCTGAATTTTGACAAGATTATAAATTAAATATACTTGCAGGGCTATTTATACAAATGCATTAATTCCTCGGGTAATGGATTATGAAAAATCTACAGCTGGTTCAAGTGTTTCTAACTTCTTGAATTAATTTAAAAGTGTGAATTAATTCATATGCGCATAACAATTTTCAGATTGGCTAATCCAAATGAAGTTACAATAAACTCCCTTTACTCGAGACTGCGTTCATATGTGCAAATTAAATCCAATAGTATAAACTTTAGCGAGTCATTTGAGGCTGCAAGATGATTGAACTTGTCATTCAACTTGCACTCAAAAATTAAATGAGTGATTAGAACTTTTGATGTTTTGGTGTCGTTTATCCCTAGCTAAGTGTTTATAATTCACAGTTTGCATTAGAACAAGAGCACCCAAAACTGTATTCTGTAGTGTCAGTATTTCCGGTTTGAAAAATATGTCTTTGAGAAAAAATAAAGCTGGCCTTGAATGGAAAGCACTGAATAAATAGATTTATCACTTATATCTAAATACAAAGGGCCACTATGATATTCCTCGTGCGGGCCTCCATGCTAACCAGTTTCAACAAAAACCGTCGTACTTTTTCAATGAGTATTCAGCCTCTCTCTACACCTATGGTTGTTTAGACTTGCTTTAGATACGTGTTTTGTCATACCAAACCACTGCGCTTAGGAACCTGTTAGCAAAGGAGTTTCGTTGTTAATCTACATCCCTTGAAAAGTATATGAGTGCAGCTGAAACCCCTAAAAACCCAATAAAACTATAAGTGTCTTGTTGGAATTTGAAATGTTTAGTGCAAAAATTTGTGAGGGCTTCTTGCTTGCTTCGCTCGCGAGGTTTGTTTAAGTATTCTGCCAGTAGCCGTTTGACTCTTGGAAATTTAGCACAAAAGGGGCGTCATCGGATTTCATGGCCTTTTCGTTTTGGGGGCAACAACACCCTTTGAAAACAACGTACCGGTACCTTTGACTGCATGCAAAGTAAATTTTATTCGGGAATTAACTGCTCGGGTTCGTAGCGAAAGGGGGGCAGGTGGGCTTAGCCCACTATAAAGTTTGGTCCTTTCTAAGAAATCTTTAACCTGCTTATTGTTTATTGGAAATTCTTGTATGCACCTCCTAAATACTTTTTAGCACCCCCAGCTATCCCCGCTGTCCCAGCTGTCCCCGCTGTTCCCGCTGTTTCCGCTGTCCCGGGACAGAGCGACGGCTCTCCGCGTATGGGCCACAATGTTCCTTAAAAAATTTTCTGAAGGGCATTCAAGTGTAACATGATGTTAGAAGCGAGGTTAAACGTTTTCGAGGAAGGGCCAATATTTTTTCGGGGTAGTTGAGGCTCAACGGATCCCTTGATGGCTGCGGGCCAGTTTGTAAGTAGTTCTGAGTGTCTAAAGCTTCGACTACACGTTATTAAAAATAATTTCAAGCGACAGTAGTTTTAAATTTAAGTTACATATGTCAAAAGGGCGTTTTCCAGGATACAACTGGAGGTTCACCTAAGGCTCCACTATCGACAGAAAATCAACCTCTGGCTTCGGCTCATGCTGAATTTTGTCCTAGGTTCCGGCAATTTTGGTAGATATAAATTCTGCGGCCATTGTAGAGAACAGGGGCGAAACTGTATTATAAGCATATTCCTAAGCCTAAGCCTAAGCCTAAGCCTAAGTATAAGAATGAGCATATTCCTAAGGTTAAACCTAAGCCGAAAGCCTAAACCAATCAAAAAAGTTAGTCTAAAGGTTAACCAGCTTACTCTATTGCAGTCGCACAGAAAAACGTTTTGCCCGTTGCCTTTACTGACATGGGCCAATTCGGTATAGCTTTACAAAAAATATCTATTGCGTTTCGTTTTAAATTTTGGCACAATTTTGATGAAAAAATTGCCGAGATTTAGTAAAAATAAGTGTAAAACCAAACGATTTTATTTGCTAAAATTAACAAATTAAACATTATTTTGACTACATTATTTCGACTCACCTCAGGCTTCACTTCGGGCTCCGGTATTTTTCACTTCATCCTTGTGTTTTTCGATGAACTCACAACCAGCCGGCGCCAGCATCAAAATGATTGCGGGATTTTCAAAAGTTTTGCAAAATCCGAAATTTTCAACAACTCCAATTTGGCTTCTTTTTCAGTTGTCCGCATATTGTTGTATAACATCAGGTTTCTAGAATCAGAAAAAATACTAAAACGTTCTCCGATGAAATTTAAACCTAAAATTTAACCATTTGAACATTTTATAGGAAATTTGTCCGAATGTAGGTTTTCAATACCATAAATTTCGTTGTATCGAAGTATTTGTTAGCGCGATAACGTTTAATGGTACAACCCTGCAAAATCTATTATGATTGCAGTAGATCTTCTTGACTCCTTTAAGTTTATTTTATTTGATCCAATGTTTAATCCATCGTCCTTGCGGTTTTACATTATTGTGCCACTGAACCTAATTTTTTGTTGGTTTTGCTCCTACCAATCCTTCAAAATTTTGGCCCATACAAAGATCAGGGGCCGAACGTTTTTCTGTAAGACTAGAATAGAGTAAGCTTAAGCTATAGAGCAATTTTTTGTTTAGTTAGAAGTTATTTTGACTTCGTTCGTGTCCTGTTCGATACATAGGCATGTAAATTATAATATAAAGCAGTCGTGCGTTGAACATTCAGTTCAAAGAGTTTTCTCTAGCCTTGCCTTATGGAAAATAACCTCAAATATGCAAAAATTAACAAATTGAAAAATAAGAAAATCCTAAAATGGGAATATTTAGGCAGCTTATGCAAATGTAGGCATTTCATTGCAAAATTAAAAATTGACTCAGAAAACGCAAAAAATACAGGGCCATATTTTTCAGTTATTAAACTAGAAAAGACGCTGTGAACTTCAAGATTATGCATCGTACGAGTTTTCAAGTCGAACCGAAAGTGTTGGTGGGATGAGTTATACCCATCTGCTAGATGAATGCGAATGCGTTATCTATCAATACGATGGTGCAGTTGGAGTTGACAAAATACTGAGACGGAGGTCAACAAATTTTCCATTATCCGGATCTCGGATCTGGATGTGAAACAAAACTACCTAAAAATGATGTTAAATTTGCTAATTGTTGCAATAATCTGACTAATAAAACATGTTTTACAGCATTATTTTTCAAAAATTGCACAAATTAAATAATTGTACGAAATTGTACTAAAAACTGTCTCCAGGAAAATACGACTTTTTGAAGAAACACGCAATTTTAACACCCAAAATTTTCGGAACCTCCGGGAAAAATTCAGCCAGAGCTGGACGAAGACCTCCTGTTGTATATACACTGACAAATATACCCATGGCGTTCTCCAATATATACTTATTGTAGGCGTCATTAATTTGGCCAACAGCCAAGCATTTGGTTTGTTGAATGTGTGCTATATGAAAACATTGGGGCATGAATATATACTCTCCCAATAGAAGGCTCATAGGAGCCCCACGACACACTCTTTGCCTTGCCATGATACGTCCATGGCTGTAGTGTAGGATGTATATATAGATGTAGTTTATATCTACGGAAAAATATACATTTGTAGTTCAACATGGTTTTAGTGAAGAATTGAGCACAGAACCATAATTATTTTAAAAACAGGGGCTTGAAGGGATTTATTATGTACGTGATAGAGTGATAGAAACAGGCTGTAGAACCGGCGAATTTAACAATTTTAAGGAAAAAGTAGTTGGATGAAGAATTATTAGAGGTTTGTACCACCAGGTCCCCTGCTATAGCGCCTCTCGTAACGAGTCTAATGTTGTCTAAAAGCACTTTAGCAGAGCGCTTTAAGGCGGTTTGGGTAGCTAAATTCAAGCCATAGATTTTGTTTATTGTAAGCTACTCTGAATATATAGGTACAACGGTGCAGTAAATATCATTGCTGGGGTTTCATCAAGTATTTGTTTAATCAGCAGACAGAGTTTCGGTACGGTGTTCAAATAAAAAATGTGACGTTGGCCATTACGGTTTCGATGAAATGCGGGGTATAGGCTTGTTGGCTGCTCGAAGAAATTTATTAAATCGAAATTGTTCACAGAGAATGAGAAATCTTAAAGGTTTGAATATTTTATGTCAACTTTAAGGAAATTCGCAGCGTGGAAGCTTCTCAAAAACAAACCCATGGTAATGGTCAGCGGGTTTACTTTTAATCGCCACCTGGACAACATCGGAGCCTGACAGTTTTTTCAAATGACATCATGTAGGAAAAAGAAGTGTATAGGTAAAGCCTGGGTTCAACATCCTTTATAGAAAAAAATTCGAGGCCATTTTGCCTTGCATTTAGTCTTCTGGCACCATTTGGTTACGGTACTGGGTTTCAAAATTCTAAAGTACCTGTATGGGAACAATAAAATTATTCAAATCACTTTCGAGGTTCCAACTATTTTTTCATGTGTACGAAGTCAGCGTGAACTTTCGTTGAGCATTAGCCCTTGATTCTACACTGTAAATTTCAGTGAGTTGATTCTAACTCAGAACAAGCTGTATCCACTAAGAGGTCTGAGTTCTGAATAAGGTTTTTCTGAACTCAGGATTCTGAATTGACTGAACTCACTGTGAGTTAATTAATCAACTAACCCAAAATTAAATCAGCTCAGAGTGTTCAGGAGTTGTTAATATTTTTTGTTATACATTTCTAGTATTTTGGTCGGTCTGATAACGTGGGTATTTCATTTGGGCCATATTGCACCCCGGTTGTCCCACTTTTTTGTCTTCATCAGAGTAATGATTTAAGCTTTCGTCTCCGGCTTCAAGAATTTAAACAAAATGGGTAGTGTAATTTTTCTCACTTTTTAAGAAATCTGTGCCTTTCAGTAAAACTTCGTTCGTCAGTAATAATTTTGCCGCAACTTTGGACGCCTTTATGAGCCAAAAATTCTTAAAAAAGGCTATAAACACATTTTTGACGCTGCAGTTTATTGAATAAATATAGCAAATTCAGCATCATTTTCATTATGCTTATTTCTGCTTCAACTCTATTTCCAGCTCCAGTAAAATATATTAATTTCCATCTCGAACGTCCAATATTATTAACCAACGGTTGCATTTTGAAATCCATGTTTTAATTTTACTTTATAGTCTCTTTTTTGCTGTTAAAAATGTAGGTAAAAAGGGAATTGTTTCCGCTTAGGCGCGTTAGTGTATTATAAGTTACTTTTTAAAATTGCCTAAGTATAATTTTCTAATTTAGTAAGTGGTTTGACATGCTTGCTGGTACACAATGTTGCAGTAGTATAGAATAGTTTGCTTACATAAGAATTGATTTACGGATGATGTTGCGATATTCTCCATTAAAATTTCCATGGAATCAGTATAAACTATACAGATTTCGACAAAAAATGCAGTAAGGTTGTGCACAAAGCTACAGTTGTGGCAGGCGCGTAGCCAGATCACCCTGATAGCGGGGCTAAACATTTTCAAAAATATCATACAAGGGTTTTTGATGACATACAAGCAAGGCTGAAAATGTTCTGGGGGGCCTAAATTCTTCCAAGTTCCGGCCTCTTTAGAATTACTTGCGCGCACCGCGTTTACAAATTTACCCACCTATGGTTATCATAAAAGATGCGACACCTGTACGTGACAGAAGCATTTTGTCAACTTGTGATGTTTAAACCTACTTAAAATTCTGGAAACTTCGAAATTAATCGAAAATTCTTTGTTTTAGTTTATAACTTAAATTTTTGATCAATAATTAATAAATGAAAATTTACTTAAATCTGAATTGACAGATGTCAAAATTTTTCAACTTAAAATAAATCCCTATTCATACTTGCGAATTTTTGCAGCGAGAACTCGCAGCTGCAACTTGCACGAACTTGCAGCTGCAAGGTTTTTCCTAGGAACATTCCGATTGACCGATCAAACTGCAGGTGCAAGAAATATAAACGACTTGCAACTGCGTTCACAGGTGCGAATTAAATTAAATAGAATGAATTCCAGTGAATTATTTTGCAGCTGCAAGAACTTCAAAGATGCTTTGTGACCAAACTTTGCGTGTAGTGCAAGTTTTGCTGCAAAAACTTGCACGTGTGAATAGGGCTTAAGTTTCAGTAGTAGTAAGACGACGAAACAAGCAGCGCCGTAAAGGGGACGAATTCGCGGACAACATTTTGTGCATGTTTCATCAGATTTATACAAATTGTCAATTATTTTTTCACATAACGCGCTTTAATATTTTATGTTTAAGAGCTATACCCACTTCGAGTAGGTTCTGTTGTGTTAGAGTCAATGCTAATTATATGCAATCTCGTCCGTTTCGTCGTGTACAGAACGGATCAAGAAATAACTAATATGGCTTTGGTTTTGCTTAGGTTTTGGTTAAACAGGCTTAGGCTTAGAAGTAGGCATAGATTCAGAAATCATTGCGTAGCATATAATGGCAAATTTTAGGAAAAACAACAAGGTTTCCTACTTTACAAATTGTTTATATTACATTTGGTTGTTTCTTTGCCATTAGTATTTCTCGTTTCTGGATCAGCTGCCGCGCCCCTGCTACAGCATCTCCATGATTGATAATAACAATAATAAATAATCTAAAAACACAAAAACAAGCAGTTTTTATCATAAAAATGTTTTATTTGTTTACAACTAAATTTTAGCCAATGTTTGCTTCTTAAAAATATTTACAAACAACATTAATATGTACGGACGCAGTCGTCAGCTGTTAGCTATAATGGTGTACACTTGGTCTCAGCACTCCCAAAGTCAGGTTAAAACGGTGAAAATATATTATAGCAATTTGTAATTTATTGCACGTGCAATTTCTAGCAGTTGTGATCCGTTGATTTGTTAATGTTATGTTATACTGGTTGGGTTCCAGAAACATCATTTAAATATGCACCGCATTTCTGATTTCTTTGTAAAGTCAACACTTAAACGCTCAAAATTGGTACGCCTTTCTGTCACCGGTGATACATTTGGCAAGCTGAAACGCTTATTGAAAACAACTGAGTTAAGTCAAAGATACAAAAATTAAGGTAAATCTTTAATATCAAAGATAGACTTGAGTCATGTTCCTGCAATCGAAACACTACAGGCTGTAACTCCAAATATATTTGCCTTTTCTCATGTGAATATTTTCGGTTTATCTCAGATGCAATTTCAAGGTGCTTATAAGTATATAATTTGGATTGTGGTGCAGAAGACTCGACCAGTTTTCTGCTTATAATAAGCCGTAATTCCAAATACAAAGCCTGAAAAAGTACGAAATTTCATTGTTCCTTAGAAATTTCGTGGGTATACATCCCTTTGATTATTATTGACCTGACTTTTCCATAAAAGAACTCAGGGACGTTGCCAAAATTTCGTTTCATAAGAGTATATAACACTCAAGAAATCTTAATCTTTCGCCAACTATTCGTAATGACCGACAGTTCCGGAGCAAAAGCAACGAAAATTCGCACGAGCGAAGTGTGCTGGAAGTCAGGAAACTTCGGCGATTTTTGTTTGAATTAGTTACGGTGCGGCCTTTCGAAACGGGGACATGGCAGTGGCTGCAGCGGCCCTGATGTGCGGCCCAAATTTGGCCACTTTTAGGTTACAGCAGATTAATTCGAAAGTCTGTAAAAGTGTCTATTTTTCTCATCTCTCCAGATGAAATTTCGAGGCTAAATGATTGTACTCCTTTGTGTTTGTAACTGCATTGATTCTACCAGCACTAAATAACTTCTGTTATCACTAGTCTATCAGTTATCAAAGTACATATATTAAGTGTAACCTTTAACGTTTATGAAAAAATTTGCACATAACATCAAGATAACATTACTTAAGCGCATGCGTTACTGCACTTGCAAATGTGCGCAAAAAATGTACACATTTTGCTGCGTCACGTTTTAACACATTAATCTTTTGAAAAATGTGTAAGAATTGTGTACTGCAAAATACAACTCACAGTGATATGTTTTTGGAATTTTATGACAAATTTTGTGTCAATTTTGAAACATTTTTTCAGCTCGAAGTAGACAGGGGATCTTTTCAGTAAAGCGGCACCGTTCTTTATAAACCGTGGATCGCCAGCAACCCCAATTTCAACGTGCCGCAATGGTGATCAGGCCAACGTGAGTGCCACACTTTTCAGTTAACTAAAAACACATTGTGAGCTTCAAAGCGAATTGCATTGCAAAATTTGTTCCCACAACACTCTTGGTGAGGAAAGGCATCTTCCTCACCCGAGGTTCCTAGTTGGCCTCCGCTCCATCGCTTCGCGAACAATTTATTTCAGATGCATTTACTGGATCGCGCCCACCATTGCGGCTTTTCCCCTCTACGCCCCTGCTATCTCGAACGTCAATTTAAATTAAAACTCATAGTCTTCATTCGAAACTTTAATGCGATCGCATGATTTTAGTTTTGCCTGCATTTTTGAACAGTAAATATTCCCGCGTGTGTTAATGAAAGTTTTATAAGCTTCGTTTGTGTATTTACCAGCTCGACAATCTGGATAATGCAATTTTTATTTTGTTTCCGGCCAAGTTTTTGAGCGTTTGATTTAATACATACCATCATTTCAGCAGAGGAAGGATAAGCCAGTGACTTAAGATCTTTTGATAAAGCAGATACGTGAGTTTATTGCAGATGGACGAAACCTAAGACCTAAAAGTTTAGTAGGTTGTTGCAAGTTGACCACTCAGCCACGCTACTCGTGTTCCACTAGCCAATTGCGTAAACTTAAAGGCTATCATCAAAATAAGGTCCATGTTACTTTTAAGGCCGTCCAGGTTTCTGGTGGGTCTGTAAAATAGTAGGCTTACATTCTAGACTACATTTTTTGCTTAGCCTTAGGCTTAGACTTAGGAATAAGCTTAATGTACTGTTACGGCCCTAAAGGTAACATTGGACAAAGTCTGGAATACAAGTCATATAAGTATGTCTGTAGTCCGTATTAAGACATAATTGTCTTAAATTCCAAACAATATTTCTTGAATAAAAGGCATTTTTGCACAACTAACTTTTTTCGTGTTCAGAAATTATAAGAAATTTCTACAAGGCAAACCGGAGCGAGCGAAACGAATGTTTTCTATCGACGTTTAACTAAAGTGAATGCTACATTTTATGAAATTAGTTTGAATACAAAATTTAAGCTTCAACATAACGTTGTCTGTCCGCCGGCATGCGGCTCGACCTTGCGAACGGCCGTATATGAAAAACGGTCCCAATAGCATTAAGTTAGCGAAACTTTCATTATAGTTGCGGTACGTATATATTCTTAGGCTAAACCAATAATTTTGTCATTACGGTTAACTCAAATACATGCGTACGTAAGCTACGGAATGAAATGCCCCAGGGAGATTAGCATGACTAAGTCCACGTTCAAATTGAAACCGGCTTCGAGTTGTTTTTACCATTTTGCCACAGTGGTCATTCATTTCCAAGAAGTGTTTGAAGTCATTTGTCCCAAAAAAATAACTGTTCGGTATAAAATATTGAATTAAAAATTAAAAAAACAGTAAGCCATCGGACATTTATACCTACATATATGCGCAGAGGAAAATCTCCACAAGACGTGAGAGCATACTCGGGCTCGATCGTCAGGCTCCAATAGCTCAGTGGTCATCGTAAACGCCCCCCAGCCGTGAGACTGGGGATCGAATCTTACCTTGAATTTACATCTCATATGAAATTGAAAATATTCATGTGAGAAAGAAGTAATGAAAAAATTCTTACTCAGTATCTTTAAAAACGAAGACAGATGTAAGACAGACAATTTCTGTCATGTGTGGTTTGCAACAAAGCATGGTGCCACAGAATGTGAGTAAAATGAAAATATAACCTCGTGTAATTCACGTGATGCTTAAAAGCCATCAAAGGAAACTGTGTTGTTATTGTTAGACCAGGCGCGCAGCTACAAATTTAGAACAGAACCTTCCCGGTGCAATCAGGTCAATAAAAACAACGGGTCCAATCGGCTAAATTTAATTTTTTTCCGTCATGGAATGCCTATCCCAGAATCGCGTAGAGTAAATAAATATTGTTTCAAACGGTTGAACTCGATTTATGACTGGTTTTGGTTGCCGTATTGGGATCCAGACAGGCCCGTAGCAGAGGTTAACGTGCAAGGAGGAAAACAATTTTAAACTGGTTCATTTTGGAGTATATTACTCAAACTGGGGCAAGGGGACAAAATTTTGCTTGGTTGTCTGTGAGCTTCCCTTCCTTGGACTTCACAGCATGACGTACCAATCATGGGTTAATCTGTATACAGAACAGATCCCGAGCAAAATCAGGAAAATTGAGTTTAATTGTGAGTTGAAGCATAATCCTAGATTTAAGGTTAAGCGGGCCGTATCCAGTTCCGCATGTTAGGAGGGGGGTCAAAGAATGTTCAATAGGGTATGAAAAGTTTTCGCAGGGCATACAAGCGAGGTTGAACCTATCCCAGGGAGGGGCCTAATTTTTTCTTGGGGCGGGATGAACTACCCCGTTGCCTTCTTTCGGGCTACGGGCCCTAGGCTAAGCTTTTCCGAATGCCGTCCCCAAAGCCCTGCGACTTTGTTTATGTATACATGCTGTAAAATTTACTAGGCGATTTGAATATTGCAAAAATATAACACATAGGTCTCGGACTAAAATACAAACTGTGCCTCACCTTTTTAAATTAAGAATAATCTTCTGGATTTAGTCAGAAGCCATTCGTAAGGTTCCATCACTTTGTTAGAGTGCTTAATCTCATACGACCCCTTAAACGGTTCTTAATTCATCTTATGGCTCTAGTTCTTCCTTCTAGCGTACAAATTTGAGTTTCACCCATCCATAAAATGAAGATTGACAGAGACACAGAAAAGATTTCTCTTCAGGGGTTTCAAACCAGGGCGCAGCAGTTTCAGTATTACGCTGTTCCGGCAGGGATTAATATATTTGGCACACAATGCTGGGGTCAAAACAGACGTCGAGGAAACTATTAAACCGCCAGAGCGAAGCGAGCGAGAAACCAGCGCATTTTTGCACTAATGTTTTAAATTCTAACACAAAACCAGAGATGGAAGGAACAACGCTAATAAAATTTGCATTATTGTTAATAGAACGAACTAATTAAAATATTATGGGTCATAGGTGTCCACCATACTTTACATCATGAACCATAAAAATTGTCAAATTTTTTACCCACGGCACATGACCCAATACGAGTTGCGCTATACTTTTTTGACGTACGGCGCCGTTTGGCGCTGTCCGTCACTATTACGCAAACAACTCACGTACGATAACGTATGATGACGGACGACGCCGTACGGTTAACGGACGCTGACAAACGGCGCCGTAATCCTCAACGAAAATTGTTGTTCTGGTGCATGTTACGGGTATCAGCGGCACCACCCCTTCGACTTTGGCCTTTATTTTTCTGGGGGTGTCGAGAGACACCTCAGACACCTCTGTTTCTGCGTGTCTCAAGATTGACCTATACAGCTTGCCTGCGACTGTACATATAAAAGATCAGTGACGTAACCCAGGGGCTTACCACACGTCACTGCATCCCCTGAAAAAATATCCGAAGATAAATCGGTATATATACGGATTTAAATCACGTGCTTATATATATAAAAGGTAATCATCAATACGCGAGGGTTGTTACGAGAAATACAAAGGCAACAAAGGCATTAAAATGATTTATAGGCTAAATGTCTAGAAATTCAAAGGTACGCATTTGAAAAGGGGGCGGGTACCTGACGTGTGTGACAAAATTGAGGGACTGTTGTAATTTATCTGTGTCAAAATCACCACAGAAATGCCTGGAATTTTTTGTCAAGTTGCAACGAAACGATTTGTTGTGGTGCCTGTTGTGGAACTTTTTGATTTGATCGTTTTTAAGCTAAGATCACGATATGCTTAGATTCAGGGTAACCAGAAGCGGATTTAGAATTTGTTGTTGTGGTTTGTCCAAGGTTATCCCACTCAAACTAGAAAGGAGTTTTGCGAAAATGACAATTACTACAGCGGCCAATGTAAGGAACAAGGGCGGAACAGTATTATAAGCATATTCCTAATCCTAAGCCTAAGCCTAAGCGTAAGAATAAGCATATTCCTCAGCGTAAACCTAAAGCCTTAGCCAGGCAAAAAATTAGTCTAAAACTGAAGGTTACTCTTTCCTAGTCCCACATAAAAACGTTCTGCCCCTGATCTTTATATGGGCCACACTTTTAATAGGTTTAAGCTTTGGAATACGTTCAGAATTTTGCTTAGATTTATTCAGCCTTTACAATACTGCTGGACGACAAGTTGTCGGGCGACGAATTGTCGTAGATTCGTCGACGAATCCTCATTAGTTTTTAGCATGTGTATCGACTGACACCCAAACATTTGGCACTCATGTTCAACCGTGGCTGCTGCTGAAATACACTGCATTATTTGGGCCAAATTTTATAAACGCAAGCGAAAGGGAACTTGTGCACCTGCCTATAGCTTAGCCTCAATGTTTAGACTTAGGTTTAAGAACCGACTTACTTTTGTCTTAGCTAAACCTAAGCTTTAACCTAAGACTGTGCCAAGTCTAAGCCTAATACTTACCTTTTAATGCGGGGAAAAATGTACAAGAGACCACAAATTTTAATAGCAACTCCTGAACGTAGTTTTAGATTTTTTGGTTTAAAACTTAGTAACTTACTTAATTGTCTTACTATTAATAAATATACACGCCCTGAAAAGCGTATCACAGCCAGCCCGGGCAGCTGCGCGCCCCCAGTAAAACGCTGAGCCATTTTTAACCAACAAAAAATACCATTTATTTAAGCCTATCAACACGAGTCAAGACTCATTTTGTTAATATGTGTGTCGGTATGTAATCCTTCAGTGACCGAGAAGAGAGCCAGCCCAATACAGGGGCGGGCCGCATCGTCTTTATTAATACCACAAACATTGAATGCGGGGACCGGAAACTGAGTCTTAAAAATGCAGTTGGTATAGCACCAGTTACAGTGCCAGATGTTTGCACAATGTATGCTTTTAATGATCATCCTTATTTTTTTATGTTTTTTTTACAGGGAAACGGTTGTTTTTAGTTGTTAAAAATTCAACACCACAGTTTAGCTATGTTATTTTTTAATCATTACCAATATCGGGCTAATCACAAAGGAGGGGACAGCTTCTATACGTATTCAGTTTCGTCTAGTTTTAAAACACTGTCTAATTGAAGCATCGTTACCAATTAAATTTATTTTAACAGCTGAAATTTCAATAGTTTAAGCCTAGCAGAAACCTCATGCCAATGATTTTGAATTAGCCTAATAGAAAACCTAAGGCCTATGGCAACATTGTTCTGAACTGATTATACCTACAGTTGCATTGTCCCGTTGCCCAACTGCCACACCCAGACACTCGGGAACAGGAGTGTCAGGAGTTGTCATCGAAACCCCCAGAGAAACGTGCGATTGTCGATGACCCCCTAAAGCCTTACCAAAACTGAAGTTTTGTGTTATAATTTTAAACATTTAACGCCAAAAATGGACTCGATTATACCTCGCTTTTTATTCGCACGATATTTGCAAATTACTCTGCCTGTCTTTTGATTTTTGATTGCCTACCAAAAATCGCTGCTGCACCCCTGTTTGACACGCCAAGAACAAAATCGTGCCCGCGTTCCAAGCTACTAAAGAGAGGCGGATTCAAAAATATCTGACGAGGTGCGGGCTAGCAAATGTTATGAAACGCAAAATTTGGAAGGGTAAGGACCTGGAGACCTTATCGTTTTATCACAAAAAATTTCTGACGCGGGGCGTACGACCCCCGCACCCGTCTGAATCTGCTATTTAGCAACAACGGCGTCAAAACATTTTTCGAGATCATCGTAGAATTGTATTTTGCCTTTTTATGCCTTCATATATCTTAGCTCTGCTCCTGAATAATCATCATAGTATAATTTTCGACTGACGCCCACGGCCGTGCGCAGAAAATTATATTCTGAGGGCACTGAATAATTTAGTGGGGGCCCAAACAATTGCAGTTCAAGATTGTTTACTTTCAGACTGAATCTTTTTTGGGGGGGAGGGAGGGCGCCAGATGAATTGCGAGGCACGGCCCCCAATGCCCCCGGTGTGGACGCCCTTGCTGTCACCGCCCGAAAGAAAGCAAAATACTGCAGAACACAGTATAAAATTTGGCACCTATCACCAAAAGTATCACTGTTTACTAAAAATTTGCATATATACGTATTGCAGACATTCATTGATGGTGTAGAATACGTGGTAGTTTGATTTCATTCATAAATTTTAATTTGTCTATCTATTTTTGCTATTCATTCATACGTTTTTTCTATTCGATTCGTACTTGCTTATGCCGAATACTGTTGTGAAGGGTGGCAACTATTTTATAACCTAATTGGCCCATGTATAGAACGGGGCCGGAACAGTAGTATAAGCATATTCCTAAGCCTAAGCCTAAGCGTATGGATGAGCCTATTCCTAAGCCTACGCCTAAGCCTAAGCAATAAAATTAGTCTAAAGCTTTAAACTGACTCTATTATAGCCTTTCCGGAAAACGATCCAGCCCTGTTCTATACATGGGCCACCTAAATTTTATTTTAGCAAATTTTCTTTGACTCCGTGACCGCCTGCAAGAAATAGCATCCTTTTATAACAATTCCCGGTTGCTATGAGGCCGGGGATTGATGTTTTATCGTGTGAATTTCGATTTGCTTCGTTTTTGGTAATCACCATAGTTTCATTCGGTACGTCCTGTACAGTGACAGATTCAGAAATTATACACTGATAATGGAGCGCACAAAGATATAATTGTGAAAAGCGAGCAAGCCAGCCAAACGCCATTTGGGTTAAGTTTTATTTTCGTTTCGAACTACGGGAAAATGTTTGACTCAAGCACGTAGCCAATTCGCCTTGCTAGGAGGCTTACATTTTTCAGGGTAGAGGCATACAAACGTTTTCGATGACTTTACAAGCAAGCTTAATTTTCAAGGCTGGCCAGACTGGCGAATGAGAAAAAATGTTTCGACTATGCAGCCAGATGGTCAGTTTTACAGCTTGTGAAATACCTGTCCCTTTAGACGTTTTGATTCTCACGTTGGGGATCCGGGATCCGCCAGCTCCGATGTACTCAATTTGCGCAGTTGTTAAAACCATTGCCATATAAAACACATTTTCATTCAATTTGTGGACAATATCGCCCTACCACAACGCCAGTGGGGGCGTTGGGGTCTAAAATAAAAAGCAGCAATGTATGAACGATACAGTGGTCTGTCTCTTTAGTATGGGTTGATTTATTCAAAACTTTACATATTTGCGTAATTTTTACTATTTTTGGTCCATGTATAGAGCAGGGTCGGAACAGTAGTATAAGCATATTCCTAAGCCTAAGCCTAAGCTTAAGCCCATTAAGACTGAGCGTATGGATGAGCCTATTTCTAAGCCTAAGCCTAAGCTTAAGCCCATTAAGACTGAGCGTATGGATGAGCCTATTCGTAAGCCTAAGCCTAAGCCTAAGCCTAAGCCTAGGCAAAAAAATTAGTCTAAAACTTAAACTGACTCTATTATAGCCCCTCCGGAAAACCATCCGGCCCTGTTCTATACATAGGCCCTATTTTTTATTTATAAAATTCAGTTATATTTATCTGTGTATGAAATGATCAGTGTTTCTTTGAGTATATGTCGGAGGTACAAAGGCTTATGAGATACGGATTTGTAGCCAGAAGGGGAGACGGGTGTAGCTCATCCCCTAATAGCTTCGTAGAAAATTTTCAACCTTGCTTGTAAGTCACCGAACTCTTCTCGACAGGTATATTATCCAGGTTTATCTGGTGGAAAAAGTAAGGGCAGTGATAAGAGGGGGCGATGGGGCGCTTCGAAATTGATCCGAGCAGACGCCTGTTTTGCTTAATTTGTAAGATTGGGTCGGTGTTCTGAAAAAGTGTGAAAAGTTTTATAGTTGAGCTTTTTCAGCATGTGATAAATTGGTTTTCAAAGTTACCCCCTTGAAAAAAGTACTCTAAAATTGCAGGTCCTTTTCAGTTATCCCTTAGCCAGCGTTGCTGAAAAGTTAAAAATTGTTCAATATTTGAGCTTCTCATAACCCCTCCTCTGGTCATTTCACGACCAAATTTTAATTTTTGAAAAATTTAATTTTTAAGGTCCCAAGGACCATGGTCCCCAATTGGGACTCAATTTTTATTAAACGAATATTCAATTCGACGTAGTCTGCGAAGCTGAATCCAATTGTGTTAAATTTTCTACATTCAAACCTCTGGTTAACGAGTTATGAGCTAATAACTAATTTGGTGCCGTACCAAATCTTTGGCACCGTGCCAAGATAGTTATTGGACCACAACTCGTTAGCCAGACCCGAGACGTTTTATTGTAGAATATTTAACAGAATTGGACTCATCTGCGCAGGCTGCGTCGAATGTTATACAATATGCCTAACTTTTGAGCAAAAAAATGGAATCCCAAGTGGGGACCTTGGTGTAGACTTTAAAAAATCAAATTTTCAAAATGCAAATTTGGTCGTGAAATGACCAGGGGAAGTTATGAGAAGCTCAAATATGTAACAATTTGCAAAATCCAACCATTTTTGGGAAATCGCAGGCTAGGGGGGACGATAACCGAAAGTAGTCAAAAAAATTGGGCGTGCGCCCCCCCTTATGTTCTTCATATCACTGCCCCTGGGAGCAAGTACTTTTTGCGGTTTGAATGTTTTATTTTAATTTTTTAGAACGTAAGCGTGTATTGTAAATTTCGTTGCTTATTTTTTGGGTTCTATCGGTGCAATTGCCACATTTTCAGCTGTTGGGCTAGAAAACATACTCAAAGCTTCAGTTGGACAATTTGTCTCACGATAATTACAATATTGACATAGTTGGTGAGGCATACATCACCTGGACAATGTTTACAGCAGGGCCGTAACAGTAGTATTAGTGTATTACTAAGCCTAAGCTTAAGCCGAAGAATGTGCTTATACGTAAGCCTAAGCCTGAGCAAAAATTAGTCTAATAGCGTAGGCCCACTCCGTTGCAGTCCTAAAGAAAAACGTTCCGTCGTTGATCTTTACATGGACCCAACCCCTGTTAGCCCGCTGAATCCGTCACAGGCCCCTGATGATGAATACACGAGCTCGTGGGTCATTAATTATTTCTTGTGCGTATAACAGCACTTTTCAAAAGGGGTTTGTGGGGGGTAAACTGAAACTTTTTTATGTGTAAGAACTCAATGTTATTTACAGATAATAATCTTACGCGCATCACTTGCCAGTGTATTCCGCTAGGCTGGCTGGAGCGCTAGTGTGCAAATTGGTTTGTGTGTTGTGCGTAATTTGCACGCAGTTTTGCAATTATTTGCAATTTATGCAATTTGAGTGCGATTTTTGCCGTAACCAAAGCGAACATGTATAGAACAGGTCCGAAACAAAATCTAGACGCTTAAGCCTTACGGCTAAGACTAAGCGTAAGATCTGCGACTTTGGAAATTGTTCTATAGAAAAAAGCAAAAACAGTTCCTTGGTACTTGTTTACATTACCCCGACATTAAAAATTATTGCACAGTAAGCGGTTCACACATTACTTATTTGTTTCATTTTTAAGCTCAAGATTAAGCCGAAGGGAAAGCCGCTGCTTACTGCATTGTTCGAGTCAGAGTCTACTTTGTGCCAAGCCGACTAAGGAGGGAAATATGTACCCACTTGTGCGTTAAGAGAATATGCTTATTTCTGAAATAGCCGCTTTTGTACACTGTCTTCACCTTTAAGAGTCAGGCTTGCTTTGGCTTAGACTTAGGCAAAGGTTCACGCAGTTTGGTTTGAGTATACGAGAGCCATTTCGGGCAAATGTACAAGACCTGAAATGCTTCGTAGTGATTTCAACCCCATTATCTCCGAAACAATTAGGCCGTACTTAATAGGTTTTTATATTGCAAAAACTGGTAATATGATAAATGTGCACAGCGGTAGATACGTTTTTGTTGTTGTTTTAGTTAATTTATCTGTTACTATTGAAACTTGTGCTGTGAAAATTTTCATTTACATGAATCGTTTCGCTAGAGTTTATTACAATAACAACGGTGTCGCCAGCCGGCCAGGAACAGCGTTTCCGGCTTGAACTGGCTCTGTACATTTTCCACAGACTCACGCTCATGCAATGCTAAGGTATAGAAAAAGATTTACTCAACCCGAAGTATAAGCTTTTACCCTGAATACAGAGGAAATGTGCAAGAACCGCTGTCAAGCTCTTTAACCTCGTGTTGTGATTTTTTACCAGGTGGTTTTGAAGAACTTTTTCAAATGGTAATACAAGAATCCATTTTAGGATATCCTATCCATGGCTTTGTACGTCCATGGCAGTGGCGTGTCCAAAACGCAAAACTTATACCAAACAAATAGTAAACGCTGCTGGAGTACTGTGGACCTGTGTCTCTTAAAAATCGGATTTTAAAATAAAGTGACAACACAACAGATATATGATCTGGTTTAACGGAAACTAGTCTGCCAGCTTTGCGTCATGCGCAAAAGTTAGCGAAAGCACAAACCAAAATTTCCTTGCAAATTTTTTTGTCATAGAACAATCACGTGTATTTCGTGAGAAATTATTGCAAATAAAGTAATGCTGAAACGTTGCCCAAAACACGTATGTGGGGCGTTCCAGCTTTAATATATAGATTATTTAGAGATTTTACTGTATCAAAAATATTCTACGACGCGCAACCCTTTTGTTGGAACGTATCTTTTACAGCTATAAGACCCATAATAGACCAAAAACAATTTTTGCCTTCTACAAATATGCGTGCATCCTTGACAGCACTACTAGCCCCAAAATTTGACCTTTAGGTGTAAAAAACAATGCTGGCACGCTGTCAAACTGCCAATCAGTCCTCTACGCTCCCTACCTTCCTACTCGAAACGTTTTCCAAGATTTGTTGTTACACGTATACCCCCTCTTCAGTCTACGCACAAAATAATTTTATTTCTTTGCATACAACCTCATTCACAAGCAGCTAATGTGTAAAGCATATATATCGTCGGCAAAATGTCTTTTGTTCTGCGATACAACTGTCTTCTTTCAGGGCGAATAAACCAGGATTTCATTTTGAGAAGGGATAAACTACTGCAACCCAAGAAAAACAGAGTTTGGAGCGTCGGTAACTATTAACGACACTCAAACGTTTACTCGTTTTAGTTTGAAATATATTAAAAATGCTAATATTGTTTCTGTTTCGTTAAGAAATTTCAGCGGCGAATCCCCCCGCCAGGTTCGTCTTGCAAACGCCTTGGACTCTATCGCAACTGCTAGAAATTTCGAGTTATTATTTTTTTCGATTATTTATAAAAGAAATCTATTAGACATATGTATCACTGTTCACTGTTAAATATTCTCTATGCCCCCCTCCGATTTAATGGCAACTTCTTGCTCTCGCTATAAATTATTCGAACTGCCCCCTATCTCCGCTATGTCGTTCTTTAGTTTGCTGGGTGCTAAGTAAGTAGTATGCTTATTTGCGTAAGAACTATTTTAGCACCGTCCGTATATAAGAAACGCATTTAGCACAATTTAGAGACATTCTAGACATATATTTTTTGGAGTTTTCTGAATACGCAGCATAGACGTAACCCGGAGGGGGGTAGCAAAAATTGCACCCTCAATACGAAGTTTGAGATGACGCCAGCCGGTGGGGAGCAATGATCCCGATGATTTTGAAACACATTTCTATTTATTTGTCAGCTGAAACGAATCGATTTATCATTTATACTCTTGCACAATCCCTAATGGCTCAAGCGGAGGTTCGGTTTAAGCTCATGTCAGTTTTTTCTCGAACTTGAGCCTAAGTCTTAACCTAAGCGCGGTAAGCCTATACGAGAAAGTGTACAAGAGCCGTGACTTCTATAAGGTCTGATGTTCAGTGGACAAACTACCGCCGGAATTGGGCGAAAATCTGCTGTTAAGAACAAATCAAATATCTTGTACCTGTAAAATAAGTTAATATAAACCTATGACTGGTTGCGACAAATGGTAATCTTCTACAAAATACGTAGCGAACCCGTTGACTAAACGCGCATAGATCAAGCTCACATTCCGAAATAAGCCAAGCGGTGTCTGTGTAGCTGAAAATATTTATTTAGTACTAAAATTTTTTTATTAATCACTAGCATTTTTGTTTCATATCGTTTTTATGTGACTGTCATATGTTGTGCTAGGGTGGGCTTGTACGTGTAGGGTTCTACCTGTTAGTGTTTGTTCCAGTGGCGTATCGAAGATTTTGCATTGGAAGGCTTTAAACCGAAAAAAGGGCAAATTGCATTTTTAGTCAGAATTAGCCATAACGGTTCAGTCAGGATGTGTCAAGTCAGTCTCGGAAGCTTCCTGCTTTGTTCTACGGTATGGATACTGCTTTAGGCATGATTTCAAATCGTTCAAATTTGTCATTAGTTTAGTGTATAAATAGCGAGCGAAAAAATTTTGTCTTATACAAGGGCGTCCCCACTGGATTGGGAGGGGCCGCGTCTCCTCAAATTTGGCTGGTGCCTTCCAAAATAAGACTCGGTCTAAAAGTAAAACATCTTGAATTGCAATTGTTCCCCCAAATATAATTTTTCTGCGGACACCCGTGGTTTCATATAGCAGGTAGTAGGTTTAATTTTAAAATTTATCCAACACTAGAGAAATTTCGATAATGTGTATGTTTTCTGTAATACGATAGCACCAATGGCTATTTTTGGGCGAACGCCGGCTGGTTGGGGAATGAATAACCCAAAAGACGCGATTTTTAAAGACTTTTTAATAACCTGCTGGATCGTGGAGTTAAAGAAATTGTTTACTCGCTACCAATATTCGCAAGACTTGTACAAGTTTGCACCCTTCCGGAACGAAGTTCTGGCTACGCCACTGGTTGCTGGTGTGTTTTAGAGGTGTTATATTCAGTGGAAAGTGTCTAAGTTTCCAGCTGGTATTAAAAAACTTTTTCAGCGTCATTTCCCTGGGTCTGCAGCCGGAGGGGATTGAGCTCCCCATGAAGAATTTTGCCTCCAATAGAAAATTTTCAAGCATGCTTGTAAGTCATCGAAAACCATTTTTTGCCCCTCCTGATAAATTCTGAGCCCCCTCAGCTAGGTGAGCTGGCTACGGGGCTGCATTTTCTCCTATTTATCAAATAAGAATGCCAACAGATTTTATGTCTAACAATTAACGGAGCATACAACCTGCGTACAGTACCGTGAGAAAATATCCGGATGTTAAGATTAAATTTTTAATCCAGTTAAGAGGGTATGCCTGATTAAAAATTCTCACCGTATCCAGCCACCGGATAAGTAAGCTATTAAAGCTTTGTGACAGCAAATTTGACAGCTCTGAAACTGTGATGCTGCTCATGAGCGTAGCCAGCGTTCGTCTGAAGACAGTTCGAGAGACGGTAGTTATTTCATAGTTTCAAAGAAACTAAAGCTGTGACGGTTTAATTAACTTTTTGAGGGTATAACCCTAGCATACCCATTTGTATAGATACGCCTAACATGCTGGAAAGATTTCTAAGCAATAAGCTTAAACTATATAGTGGATAGTTTTTAGCAGAAGTGGTTTAAGTTTTAGATTTTGACGAGTAACTTTTTGAAATTTAACTTTTTTTCAAGCATCAGAGTTTCAAATCTGTTTTAGCTTTACGTTTCTAGCGCTATTTAAGCCGTGAGAAATTTTTGTTCATAATTGCATTTTGTCTGCATTCGCGTATATTCACATCAGTGCAGATCCTGTTGTAGACTGGTGCAAAACCCGAAACAAACGTTGATGGCTTCAGCGTTTGTAAGCGAGCTGCTGTGTTACTGGTTGTCACCTCTGAACAAAATCATTGTTATGTGGCCGAGAATTAAGCTTAAGATCACGTGGCGGGTCTGTTCGGTTATCCCCTCCGCCCACCCAGCCGGCATTTGCCCACAAATGATTGGATTTTGAAACTTTTATATATTTGAACTTCTCATGACGTCACCCGATCATTTCATGGCTAAATTTGAATTTTTCTTGAATGAGTCAGTGTTATCAGCATCCTCCTGGGTATACACCCTGGAAATGTCCATGCTGGAAAATTTTCGTTCCTAACAAACTTATTGCTTTCTCCCTTCGTAGTCCCATGAAATTTTTTTAGCCTTGGCTAAATCTATGGTTGACTGCTGGCCTCTGTGCACATTTTTAACTTAAATGTACTTTCGCACATATTGCTTGCTATGTAATCTATTATTTGCTTGTTTTTGACATCGTTCCAACATTTTGTTTATACACACTGGATGATCATTCTTCCGTCCGCCCCCCCCCCATATAAACACCACTGACCGCCGTCAAACTTACAATGTTGCACATCGCCAATGTGCAGACTCATCTCGCGTGAATTATCGTGAAAATGTTTCATTCGTATTATTGCACCGACTGCATCTGCAATATTGTGCAATACAAAATTGCACTGCGATTGCGATCTGTGCCGATATGTGCAATGCAGTCTGGCTCGACAAGCGTCGGTCTTCCTGGAGTGCAGTTATACGATGGCTAGGAAGGGTGCACTGTCCACTGCCGGTTGATATAATACAATTCACCCAGGGGAGAATGGAATAGGGACGGCAAGTGCACTGTCCACTGCCTTTTGATATAATACAATTCACCCAGGGGAGAATGGAATAGGGAAGGCAGGTGGCATGTTTATCCGAGGTGCCGTCAGAATCGTGGATCACGACGAAGCGGTTCCGGAAAATTAAATATCAAACGATGCCAAGTGAGTAAATTTGTAGTGGGTCACTTTTTTTCAACAAATGCTTCCGGTTCGCCTGTCCGTTAAAATAGAAAGTATAAAAAACCGTTTGAAAGTTTTTTGACAGAGCGAAAATTGTAGCAGATTCGCCGATGACATATTCATCCTTGTCGATTAAACGCATGTTATTTTACAGTTTTCTTTGCAGTTGCACTCACACATCAACAGATTTTAAGGGGGGCCGACGATGCACAACTCGAAGCCGAAATACCTAATTTTTCTAAAATTTTAAGATGTCGCAAAATGTATGTATTAATCCAGGTCAATTTATTTCACAAATTTTAAGAGTCAACGGTTTAATTTGATTTATGACCGTTTCAAAAGTGGCCTTCATACTGTAGGGTCTCCTCTCTGATCTTCCACGGTAGCAGGTTGCGGTTAGGAAGCTGGGCGTCCTAATTCAAGCAGGTACCTCTCAAATTAGCAGCAAAAATAACACTATGCGTACATTTTCGTAGATTACTGCGGCAGATATTCGTAAAATTTCTTGGTATATACGTATCAAATCGAAGTTTACTTGTCTTTAAGAGGCGTTTAGTTAAAACAAGGGTAATAAATAGCGCTGACTGGTTTTGGACATCCCGTGGTCTCGTAAGCTCCTTAGGGCCGTATTATAGGTTGTCGATTTATTTCAATAATCTCAGTTGGAGAATGCAGCGAACGCACGTAAAAGGGCTGGCGTGACTTATTTATGGACATCGCAAAACGATGGGTTATGATCGACCTCGCTGAGTAAATTTTTTTTGGATTCCTGAGCAATCTGAAAATATCGTTATTCAGTTAAGCATGGTATATTTAGTTCTAGAATTTTTTTGGGTTGTTGGTTTTTTTTGTGTTTTGGGTTGTTTTGGGTTTGTGTTGGGTGGGGGTGTTGTTTTGGTTTTGTTTTTTTTTTTTTGTTTTTTTTGTTTTTTTTTTTTTCGGCTTCGAGTTGTGCATCGTCGGCCCCCCTTAAAATCTGTTGTGTGGAGGAGGTAAAGAAAACTGTAAAATAACATGCGTTTAATCGACAAGGATGAAATATGTAATCGGCGAATCTGCTACAATTTTCGCTCTGTCAAAAAACTTTCAAACGGTTTTTTATACTTTTCTATTTTTAACGGACAGGCGAACCGGAAGCATTTTGTTGAAAAAAAAGTGACCCACTACAAATTTACTCACTTGGCATCGTTTGATATTTAATTTTCCGGAACCGCTTCGTCGTGATCCACGATTCTGACGGCACCTCGGATAAACATGCCACCTGCCTTCCCTATTCCATTCTCCCCTGGGTGAATTGTATTATATCAAAAGGCAGTGGACAGTGCACTTGCCGTCCCTATTCCATTCTCCCCTGGGTGAATTGTATTATATCAACCGGCAGTGGACAGTGCACCCTTCCTAGCCATCGTATAACTGCACTCCAGGAAGACCGACGCTTGTCGAGCCAGACTGCATTGCACATATCGGCACAGATCGCAATCGCAGTGCAATTTTGTATTGCACAATATTGCAGATGCAGTCGGTGCAATAATACGAATGAAACATTTTCACGATAATTCACGCGAGATGAGTCTGCACATTGGCGATGTGCAACATTGTAAGTTTGACGGCGGTCAGTGGTGTTTATATGGGGGGGGGGCGGACGGAAGAATGATCATCCAGTGTGTATAAACAAAATGTTGGAACGATGTCAAAAACAAGCAAATAATAGATTACATAGCAAGCAATATGTGCGAAAGTACATTTAAGTTAAAAATGTGCACAGAGGCCAGCAGTCAACCATAGATTTAGCCAAGGCTAAAAAAATTTCATCGGACCTACGAAGGGAGAAAGCAATAAGTTTGTGAGGAACGAAAATTTTCCAGCATGGACATTTCCAGGGTGTATACCCAGGAGGATGCTGATAACACTGACTCATTCAAGAAAAATTCAAATTTAGCCATGAAATGATCGGGTGACGTCATGAGAAGTTCAAATATATAAAAGTTTTCAAAATCCAATCATTTGTGGGCAAATGCCGGCTGGGTGGGCAGAGGGGATAACCGAACAGACCCGCCACGTGATCTTAAGCTTAATTCTCGGCCACATAACAATGATTTTGTTCAGAGGTGACAACCAGTAACACAGCAGCTCGCTTACAAACGCTGAAGCCATCAACGTTTGTTTCGGGTTTTGCACCAGTCTACAACAGGATCTGCACTGATGTGAATATACGCGAATGCAGACAAAATGCAATTATGAACAAAAAATTTCTCACGGCTTAAATAGCGCTAGAAACGTAAAGCTAAGGAACAGATTTGAAACTCTGATGCTTGAAAAAAAAGTTAAATTTCAAAAAGTTAGTCCTTATTAGGGATACGGACTACTATTGATTGGGTTGAAAATGAGGACCACCGTCTTATTACGCCCCCTCTTAGTCGGGTCGCTACACTAAAAAAAAAAAAAAATAAAGCCAGATTTATTAAATTGAAAAATAAGGCGGTAGAATGTCAAACAGTTGTTTAAAAGCAAAAATCAACAAAGATTATATATGAACTGTTGACGGTATTTTGTTAACGTTAAAGACCTTTTTTTGAGAAACCCTCGGACCGATACCGATCTTTTGAAATCTAAACAGTTAATAAGGACAATTTTCAGGCCTTCACAAAGTATTTTCAGCAGCAACAAAATTAAGGATCGGAATAAACTATGCGAACCATGTGAAAATTCTAGCAGAATAAAAGAAATTCTTACTACTGAAGACTGTTCCAAATTGGTCACAAAATTTTTGGATATACCAAATACTAGTCAGCGGGCTTTGACCCCACAACAGTCTGCATGCAAATTGTCTTTCAACTGATCAATCATATTTCTGCGCTGCGCAAATATTGTAAACAAAATAGATGACGGAAAGTTGCCCAAAATAGATATGCGGGGTGTTCCGCATTAAACACACAGAAGCCATATGATATTTGCACACTTCTGCCCCGAATCACTGTTGCTGCGCTGTTAGTATAAATTGTTAATTAAAAAGATGTATTTTTAATATTAAAAAATTTTTGGTTTTAAATTTCGCCAAAAAATCTTAAAAACGGCTTCGAAACACCATAGCGTTCACGGCAAGTTTCATGAATAAAAGAATATTCGACGCAAATCGAACAAAACCGATTCGCCTCTTTTGAAAATAAATAGTAACCTGCAGTTTCCAGTTGTTGCAATAGTACAAGAGCGCGCTGTTGTGTTTCGTGAATTTCGGATCAAAATTTGCGCACGTAAACACATTCGTGGCCGGATTGACTTTTTCACGCAAAATTTCTCCAAGAGCGTCATATTCAGCACGTTCAATGTCAATTTTAAGGATGTCAACAAAATTATGTCCCAGCCGAGACATCAAATCTTGGATCGAAATGCGTTCAGGCATAGTAGACGAATTTGAAACTTTAGCAATTTCATACTGAAACGCACGTGCACGCGGCACTCCATCGTAGATTTTATCAATAGCAGTGTTCATTTCAAAGCCAAATAAATTGCAAGCCTTAGCCTCGCCGTGAGTCTGAATTGAAATATCCATCAATTCTTGGTCGAAGGTTACTTGATTTTTCAAACCCATCGAATAGATTGTGCACCCTGGAGGCATTGCCCACGGGGAACAAACGTATTTTCCACCGTCACTAACCGTACCCACACGCGTAATTCCGGGACATATCACTTGGGGTACTAATGCTATCTGAAAATTTTTTGAATTTTTCCTATAGAACTCTGCTATTATGTCTTGCTATACTAAAACAAAGCCTAGAGTCATACTAAACGATTTGCGTAAAATTTATTCAAGAACCGAAATTGTCACAGCTTAACAAATGCCCTACATTAACAAACATTCATTTCAGAAATACAGAATATTATTCAAAAAGCGTTTGTACCACGGCTCATCTCATATAGTTAAAAGCCGCGCTACAACCACCGTGCCTTAATTTACGACAAAACTGTTCGGCACACTTGATGCACAGTTATGCCGCACGCCCTAGTACTCAACAACAAGCAAATTTAACATAACATTAAAATATAAACCCACACCAGGTTTATTCTTTGTAAAATTTTAACACATCAAATGCAAGTTTTTTCAGTTTTACTGCTAGTTCATGCCCGTAGCCAGCTCGGATGAAGCAAAATCTCCGAACACATCCAGTAATGTTTTTTCTAAGGGTATAAACTCAAGTTTTTAAACCTCTGCTGATTTCAAGCACTCAATGAGTCTCATGCGGTGCAATGGGGACAAGCTGAAAATTAAGTTTCTTTGCAGGACGGAAATGGGCATTAACATACATATTGGCACAGGTCGCTACAAACAAAACTCCACTAGTAGTATCAAGCGATATTCCACCTTAGTTGAAGGATTGAAAACTTGACTTGATCCACACGCTCGGCATACAAGACAGTGGTACTTTTATAAAGCCATTTTAGACGTGGCGCGTCAGGACTTCTATGGTCTTACAAGTGGGTGTTAATTTTTTCTAGGGGAGACAAAAATTTTCTAGGAAGTCTGAGCAACCACGTACCCTCCGCTGTGGTGCCACGCTAAATAATGGCCAGTTTATTCAAGAAACCAAAGATTGGTCGCTCTGGGACCGTGGTACAAGTACGTTGTAGCACGGCTTGGACTTCAGATATACAAACGCGCGCTGTTACGCTTGCTTTTAGCGCGCGGTGCACTCGGACATCGCTGTCATGCTGTGCACGTGACTCATGAACTCGTGCAGCGCACGCGTGTAGAACTCGTGCAGCGCACGCGTGTAGAACTCGTGCAGCGCACGCGTGTAGAACTCGTGCAGCGCACGCGTGTAGAACTCGTGCAGCGCACGCGTGTAGAACTCGTGCAGCGCACGCGTGTAGAACTCGTGCAGCGCACGCGTGTAGAACTCGTGCTATCGCACTCGTTCCACACTTGTGCGTGCACTCGTTCTTTATTCACTTGCACAGCCAGAAAACGATGCTCTCGTGCACGTACTCACTTCACTTCGCTCGGCTCGTGCCGCACACTTGACGCATCGCAGCAGCGCGCGTTCATATCTCGGAAGAACTCAAAGCGGTGCTACAACTATTACTTGTACTGTGTCCAGTACAGTTGATTTACATACTTGTCGATATTTCATATTGGTCGATTTGAGCGCTTTCATCCGATTCACAAATTGGTGTTTGTAAAAGGCTTTTAATCGTTCGACTGTCGATTCAATGTTGTTGTTGTTGTTATTATTATTGTTAACACTTTGTTTGATACCACTTTTGTGCTCTGCGTTAATATATTGAGGCTGCGGCTGTGTCTTACTCCAAGCCAAAATGTAATCAGATTTGCGATTTGTGTATACAAAAAACAATATTATACATGTAATTAAAACTAAATTCCGGAAATTTATTCTTGAATTTGACATTTTTCGAGTACGTGATTGGTGATCCACTAAATGAAACTTTATTTTTTATAAATTATGCTCGAAACATTAGTAGCAAATCAATGGCTGTTGAAAATCTATAATATAACAAATAGTGGATGATCAGGTCTAACAAGAGTGTGCACCTACAGAAATTTGGGTGGTACAAAATGTACCACCGGGCGTTGCATTTTTGGCTGACCCCCTCCTTATTTTATGATGAGGGGTAGTTGATGTTTGAAATGTTGAATGCGCACGGTTTTAAAATTATAAACTGAGTTATAGTTTACAACTGCAGTATTTCAACGTGTAAAATTGAAAAATTGTCAAACTTGACCTTCCCCTTTAAATAAAGGAATGTATCCAGTTGCATACTCTTGTCATAAACCATGATTAGCCACTTTTGACAGCGCCGGAGTAAGCAGGTGTCGGGGCTCCCCCCAAAATCCAGGCTTTGGGCCCCCCTCGCGAGCGAGAAGCCAGACGCATTTTAAAACTTAAGCGGTTTTTGTTTCAACCGGTTAGAGTGGGGCTTTTACGGTTGGGCCCCCCAAATGACGGGTACGGCTGGAGTCTGCTCCGGCCCTGACTCTTGATATAGTAATCTCAAATTATAAATCTTTAACGAATTTTAGCGTGACTGAGCAATTTCAACCCTGTCGTTTGTAGAATAGCGACTGTACTTGTCAGCTGATTTATTTGTACTCAAAAGTAAACGAATTTCCTGCGTTGTTGTCATCGTATTGCCAAAAAGATCGTATATGGCAGCAGGAAGTTTTCATTTTACCGTGTAGCCAAGCATACGGCTATGGGATCGGCGTTTTGCAAACTCAGCCGGCCTATGTAAAGACACCATCAGCTGTACGTTTCCGTGACGTTTTATACTATTTGTTTGCGTAGGCTTAAACTTAGGTTTAAACATATGCTAAGGTATACTACTGTTACGGCCATGTTCTATACTTTGGCAAAAAAAAGCATTATGCTGTATATTAAGTTTGTTCGGGGTCTAGAGCAAATTTTGTATGAATAAAACGTAGCATTGACGTCTAATAAAATCGATGTAACATATTTTAAAGTATATTTTCGACTGGCTTTACTCAAATACAGTCTCTGTGTTCTGTAGACGCGATAGCAATATTGAAAACAATACAAAAGTCAAACAAAACACTACAATAACACATGGTTTGCCAGATTCCGTTCGGCGAATTTGGCATTTGGAACAGTTTTGCTTGAACAGAACAATTTCAAGTGTAATATTTCAACAACAACGCTGGATGATAACACGACACTAAAATTCCAGCATATTTACGAGTGGTAGAAATGCGCTTACACAGCGAGCGCTCAAGTAGGATCTGAATCTGATATTAGTAAGCGATGTTTGTGGGGTAAGAAATGTCAATCCCACCTAATCCCGTGAAAAATTTTTTTCCTGGGAGCCTCGATGGCGTTCGCCGTCACCCGGGTAATTTCCGAGCGTGCTAGTATAGTAAAGTAAGTGCGAATCAAACTCAACTTGCCGTGGACAATCACTGAGATGCAGACAGCCTTGTGAATAGATTTGCGGGCCAATGTATAGAACACGACCGGATCGTTTTCGAAGGGGCTATAATAGAGTCAGTTTAAAAGCTTTAGACTAATTTTTTGCTTAGGCTAAGTGGCGTGGGCTTAAGCTTAGGAATATGCTTATTTTATTGTTCCGGCCCTGTTCTACACATGGACCGATTTGCGTATAATTGTAATTATACTAAAGTGTTTATAATGAAAATTTTTAACCCCATAGTAGAGGCGGTAAAGATTTCTACCAATTTTAAATTGATCCCACCGTCACGTCGCCCACAGGGATACCCATCTCTCTGACATCCCTGGATACTAAATTTGAGACTTTATCAGCATTGTCTTTGCCCAAGTGACACATGTCGGCTTCGATTGATTTAACTTTTTAACCAAAGTCCCTTTGAGGCGTTCGGTATTGATAGCGGAAACTAAACAACCGTATGATGGGCGCTTTAATAAACGCTTTAGAATCGTCACGGCATCTACAGTATGCTCAATTTACCGTGGCTTTGCCCCAATTTTCAACAAGGTCGCCCTGGACCGTTTTTGTTTCAACTGGATGCAGTATCCAACACGCGACAATTTACCATTGCTCTCTCACGACGTATCTCCCGGATGCACTAAACAGGACAAACATGTTTGTCACATTTTTACATGTGGACTTCGACTGATGGGAATCAAATATTTTGTATGCCCAAATCACAATCCTGTGGGACCTTAGAAGTCTCACTTGTAGAAATTCTGCATACCGAATAGGCACAATTAACAAAAGTTGCGTTTTTGTATGACGGCCGAAGTCGCACACGATATTTTACTTGAGTTGAAATTGAGTTCAAATTTTGACATCAGTTCAGTTTCATTGTTGCATCAGCATTGCACTTGGTTTTTATGCTGATACGTGTTTAGGCCCATGTATGGAACAGGGCCGAAACAGTAGCATAAGCATATTCCTAAGCCTAAGCCTAAACTTAAGCCTAAGCCTAAGCGTATGAATGAGCCTATTCCTATGCGTAAGCTTAAGCCTAAGCCAAAGCAAACAAATTAGTCTAAAGCTTAAACTGACTCTATTATAGCCCCTCCGGAAAACGTTCCGGCCCAGTTCTTTACATCGGCCCGTGTTTATATTACAAAAATTACCGCTTTGGCAGTTTTGGAACAAAGTCTAAATTATAGTCCGCATAGAAAGGTTTAATCTGTATTATTGTTTTATACAAAGTTTATATGATAATCAAAACATGCAAAAAATTATCAAATAAAGCAACACAGTGAAAATTGTTTTTGTATTTAAGCGGCTTACATTTATATATCAGGGTTCAGATGGAATTCCTGCATAAGTTCAATTCCTGTTCCTGTTACTGCATTTAAAGATGCGGGAAGCGAAATTTGAACGGTTTTGGGTCAAATTGTTCATAATGATTTAAATGTTAGAAACTTTGTCTTTGAAAAATTGTATTTCGAAAAATTGTATTTCGAAGTGAGTGTCTTTTGCAATTACTTCAATCTTGTTGAGCGTAGCGAAACTCCGAGCAAAGCTCGAAGTTTCGCGAAGCGTTTTATGTTTTGTACTTAGGGGTCGAAAGGAGGATGTCCGTCTGTTCGTCTGTCCGTCCGTGCGTCCGTCTGTCCGTCCGAATTAAACTTTTGTTTGAAAGCCAATTATACTGGGATGTTAACCTCGCATTGGGGTTTTAAAATTGCAAGCCGTTTAGCAGCTACAGGCTAATTTGCATAATTATTTAAGCCTAAATAGAACTTTCTACATTATTTCACTTATTATTACAGTTACAAGCAATTTAATTTCAGTAGTAAAGGGTTTTTGGGTGCGAGAAATATGAATAGACTGTTTACGAACCTCCAAAACCGATAATTGAGTAGTTAGCTAATAGATAATTTGCATACTAGCTTAATTGACAATACAAAATTAAGACTTTAAATTATTTCAATAATTATTAGGGTTACTGAACGTTTTTGGTGCAATGAATCTGAATAAATTGTTTACAAACATCCAAACCCGATAAATGAATACGTGGCTAGCTAATAACTAATTTGCATATTACCTTAATTGCTTACGTGTGTTCGAGCTTCGCTCAATAAATGTAGTCCCACTACGACTGGTTAATAAACTGTTTCTGATGTGTTTTTGCAAAACTTGCCTGAGAAATAGCTCAAAATTTGGTTATGTTATTTTTTGGCCAAGTTTTCTGAAGAGTCCAACAGTAATTCAGTGATGAAAACTAGCAATTTGTTCAACTCCGGCTTCCGTCTGTAGCAAGTTTTGTTGACCTCCGGTTCGGCTTCGCTATTTTAGACTTTCGGTTTCAAAATACTCAACCTGTGAGACATTGTCCTACATAAGGATTTAAGCTTAACCAGTTGCCCTTCAAAATTAATAGCAGCTACGATGATTGCTGGTAGTTCAACCTGAACAGCCTTGACGCTTGCTGTCAAATGTTACATGCTGCAATTCTAATACAGTTGTAATGTATTCAGCCTTGTAGTTAACCCTAATGTTTAGTTTTAAAAAACAACAACAACAACAACAACAACAACAACAACAGCAGCAGCAACAACAACAACAACAACAACAACAACAACAACAACAACAACAACAACAACAGCAACAACAACAACAACAACAACAACAACAACAACAACAACAACAACAACCAATTTAAATACAACATATTTTGTTTAACCCCTTCTCACATTGAGTTGCCTATAGGCAACTCAGCGCAGTGCATATACGTTAAATAGTATATATCGCACCGTGTTTATCAATTGCAACACGTATACATAGTACTAAATCACCACAAGATGTGAGAGCCCCCTCGGGCTCGAGCGTCAAGCTCCTATAGCTGAGTGGTGATGGTATACACCTCCCACTCCAGTCATTGGAGTTCGAATCTTAGGGGAAATAGAAAATATTCATGTGAGAAAGGGTTAATATATTAATATGTTTTGGGCCAAAATGGACGACGAAAATGTTTTTATATCATAAACTTTAAATAAACCCAGCGGTGAAGTCAAATAGCAGCGCATTCAGCAATAATCATGAATTTCCAATATTTTTTGCCGTTAACAACCAACCATACCTTTTGAGTAAACTTCGCAACTATAAAAATCTTCCTATTGAGTTTTGAACAAACGACGAAAATTTTAAGGTATTGGAAAACTGGTTTCAGCAGTAAACAAACCCAACGATCGGTATACACATAAAAGGGCAAAGATCAGGGGCGGAACGTTTTTCTGTGCGACTGCAATACAGTAAGCTTAAAGCTTTAGCCTATTTTTTGCTTGGCTTAGGCTTAGGCTAATAGGCTTATTAATATGCTTATAATACTGTTCCGCCCCTGTTCTTTATGTTGGCCCATAAAAGCAAGAAAAATAATAACAGAAGAATAAAAGAAAATTCTGCTATCATCAAGGCGGCGCATGTATAGAACAGGGCTGGAACAGTAGTATAAAGCATATTTGTAAGCCTATGCGTAAGCCTAAGCCTAAGCTTAAGCCTAAGCCTAAGAATATAGATGAGCCTATTCCAAAGCCTAAACCAAATCTAAGCCTAAGCCTAAGCAAAAAATAGTCTAAAACTTAAACTAACTCTATTATAGCCCCTCCGGAAAACGATCCGGCCCTGTTCTATACATGGACCATTAAGGCTATAGCCAATAATCGTTACACTGTACTTGCAACAATGTGCAACTTTCCTAAAATGGAGCGGTTTAATACGTTTTCACAAAGTGTATACTATATCAAAACATTCGTTAACCTATGTGTTAAGTTCACCAAATCTTCTAACAGTAAATTTAAATCTATTAAATTCTTTGTAGAACGATCTGTATATACTGTTAAAACAAACGTTTACTTCTGCTGGAACGGTGCCTAAAACACGTATGTAGGGCGATCCAGCATTAATATATAAATGTCGTAGGGTACTCGTACACTTCTGTCCGCAATCGTAGTTGCTGCTCTGTTTGGCATACACTATTTAAACAACGATATATATTATTAATATTCAAAAGTTTTAGGTTCAAATTTTGTGAAAAAATAGCACAAACGGCTTCGAAACACCATAGCGTTCACGGCAAGATTCATGAATAAATGAATATTCGACGCAACTCGAACAAAACGGATTCGGCTCTTTTGAAAATAAATAGTAACCTGCAGTTTCCAGTTGTTGCAATAGTACAACAGTGCGCTGTTGTGTTTCGTGAATTTCGATCAAAATTTGGCACGTAAACCCATTCGTGGCCGGATTGACTTTTTCACGCAAAATTTCTCCAAGAGCGTCATATTCAGCACGTTCTATGTCAATTTTAAGGATGTCAACAAAATTATGTCCGAGCCGAGACATCAAATCTTGGATCGAAATGCGTTCAGGCATAGTAGACGAATTTGAAACTTTAGCAATTTCATACTGAAACGCACGTGCACGCGGCACTCCATCGTAGATTTTATCAATAGCAGTGTTCATTTCAAAGCCAAATAAATTGCAAGCCTTAGCCTCGCCGTGAGTCTGAATTGAAATATCCATCAATTCTTGGTCGAAGGTTACTTGATTTTTCAAACCCATCGAATAGATTGTGCACCCTGGAGGCATTGCCCACGGGGAACAAACGTATTTTCCACCGTCACTAACCGTACCCACACGCGTAATTCCGGGACATATCACTTGGGGTACTAATGCTATCTGAAAATTTTTTGAATTTTTCCTGTAGAACTCCGCTATTAATCTCATGCTACACAACAACAAAGCTTACAGTCATATTAAAACGATTTGCGTAAAATTTATTTAAGAACCGAAATTGTCACAGCTTTTCTTAACAAATGCCCTACACTGCAAAAAATGGTGAATCAAACTGACTATCTCCGAAATAGGATGTACGGGACTACACAATATGTCGAGTTAAATTCAACTCTACGTGAGTCAAACGTGCGACTAAGTGAGTCGAATTTGAATCTGTCGGTATCAAATATGACTCAGTTTGTGTAGTCCCGTAAAGCTCATTTCGGAGAGAGACAATTTGACTCACCATTTTTTGCAGTGTACATTAAAAACATTCATTTTAAGGGTACAGAATGTTATTTAAAAAGTATTTGCACTGGAAAGCCATTTTAGAAGTGGCGTGTCAGGAGTTCTATGGTCTTACAAGTGGGTGTTAAATTTTTCTAGAGGAGAGAAATTTTCTAGAAGATCTGAGCAACCCCGTACCCTCTGCTGTGGGGCCACGCTAAATAATAGTCAGTTTATTCAAGAAACCAAAGATTGGTCGCTCTGGGACCGTGGTACAAGTACGTTGTAGCACGGCTTGGCCTTCCGATATACAAACGCGCGCTGTTAAGCTTGCTTTTAGCGCGCGGTGCACTCGGACATCGCTGTCATGCTGTGCACGTGACTCATGAACTCGTGCAGCGCACGCGTGTAGAACTCGTGCAGCGCACGCGTGTAGAACTCGTGCAGCGCACGCGTGTAGAACTCGTGCTATCGCACTCGTTCCACACTTGTGCGTGCACTCGTTCTTTATTCACTTGCACAGCCAGAAAACGATGCTCTCGTGCACGTACTCACTTCACTTCGCTCGGCTCGTGCCGCACACTTGACGCATCGCAGCAGCGCGCGTTCATATCTCGGAAGAACTCAAAGCGGTGCTACAACTATTACTTGTACTGTGTCCAGTACAGTTGATTTACATACTTGTCGATATTTCATATTGGTCGATTTGAGCGCTTTCATCCGATTCACAAATTGGTGTTTGTAAAAGGCTTTTAATCGCTCGACTGTCGATTCAATGTTGTTGTTGCTGTTGTTGTCGTTGTTGCTGCTGCTGTTGTTGTTGTTGTAGTGCTGGTTGTTGTTGTTGTTGTTGTTGTTGTTGTTGTTGTTGTTGTTGTTGTTGTAGTTGTTGTTGTTGTTGTTGCTGCTGCTGTTGTTGTTGTTGTAGTGCTGGTTGTTGTTGTTGTTGTTGTTGTTGTTGTTGCTGCTGCTGTTGTTGTTGTTGTAGTGCTGGTTGTTGTTGTTGTTGTTGTTGTTGTTGTTGCTGTTGTTGTGGTTGTTGTTGTTGTTGACGTCGTGTTCGACACTGCTTTTGAGGTCCGTGTTAGTTAGAGGCTGTATTTGTGCAGTAGTCGAAGACAAAATGTCAACAAATTGGTGATTTACCAATACAACAAGTATTATAGATGCAAGAAACATTGTAATCCAGAAGAAAACTCTTGCTGAACGTGTCATTTTTCGGATATATGATCAGTTGACTAAACGAGAAACTTTATTTTTTTATAAACTGTACTCAGCACATTGCCAAAACCAAGGTTACAGAAAATCAGCTTAATATATTAATATTCGCAAACTCGGCCCATGTGTAAAAAGATCAGGTGCGGAACGTTTTTCTGTGCGGGATTGCAACAGAGTAAAGCTTAAAGCTTTCAACAAATTTTTTTGCTTGCCGTAGGCTTAGGTTTAGGCGTAGGCTTAGGCTTTTACGCTTAGGATTAGGCTTAGGAATATGCTTATAATACTGTTCCACCCCTGTTCTTTACGTTGGCCGCAAACTCAAATCATAAATGTTCATTGGATGTTTAAGCAGTAATCAGCAATTTTAACCCTGTCTATTGTATAAAGAAAAAAGCCTTTTCGAGTCCATTGCGGATTGCTGTGGTCCATTTTCTTAGATTAGGGTAATGAGTTCTTGAAAATCTAATTTTCCTGGTATTAGGGAACAGTTTCGCGACTGATTAACGGCTGCCGGATTAAAAATTTGAATCGCATTATTTTCATTCACCAGGCAATCTGACTATAGTAGATCTTCGTTTTCGATTCCGGGACTAATTTGGATTTTGCCGTCCCAAATCGTGGACAGTGAGCCAAATCAGTTATTTGACAACAACTTTAACCACACGTCTGATTGTGAGAAAATTTAACAGCATTCGATACAGATCAGCAAGCTACGTCGAATGGTATATAATTTGACTAGGTAAAAGTGCCCCTAGAAGGGACAGATTGTGATATGTTTCGCTTGAAGCATGTAAAAGAGTTTAAACAAGAGTTAGTTAGACCATAGATCAGTAGGTAATGCTTATAATATTAGCTCCATAACTTCTATGAAAATGGTTGTCATCTATATCTTTGACGGCTGTCTTTCAGTGTTGACACGCTTGCGGTCAGTGAAACAAGAATCATATGGGCCCAGCGGACATCACCTATCAGCTTAATTTTAGCGTTTGTTGGGTTTTACAATGTTTAGTTTATAAGTGATCTAATCTAGCATTCTTCGTTGAAGAGGATATTTTTGAGTTTTAAAATAATATGTTTCTAAAACTTGATTAGTAAATATTTCAACATTGCAAGATTACAAATTGTGTCTATTGATTGTCGAATAAAAAATGTCACGCATACGTGCTCGACTATTTTAGCTATCTTTACCATGACATGTGCCGTGACATATTTAAGCTATTCATCTAGAAAATACAATTCAAACGTTGCTAAATGTTTCAAAGAACATGTTCTGCTGGCGTTCAATTGAGATAACTTTTAAAAAGCAACTGCATGTTTAGAGTTGTACTTTAGAACGCCTTGAAAACCCATAGTGTCAATTTATTGCTTAACAGATGAAATTTCGTTGGGCCCATATGTTTCTTGTTTCACTGACCGCAAGCGTGTTAACACTGAAAGACAGCCGTCAAAGATATAGATGACAACTATTTTCATAGAAGTTATGGAGCTAATATTACAAGCATTACCTACTGATCTATGGTATAACTAACCGTTGTTTAAACTCTTTTACATGATTCAAGCGAAACATATCACATCTATCCCTTCTAGGGGCACTTTTACCTAGTTTCTTTCTTTTACATGGGATACAGTGACGTTTTATGCTAAGTCTACTCCTAAGCGTACGCTTAAGCCTAAACAAAATATAAGTCTAAAGAGTACACTTGCCCCATTGCAATCCACCAAAAAGCAGCCTGTTCTAAGCTATAATGCATGAGAGGTTATTACAAAATATTACTGCCTTAGTCAGCAATTTTAGTAGAACAAACATCGCAGTGACACGTAATCTATTGCACGTTTCCATTAGCATCACACAATAATATCGACTAGCTATGGTAATTATATATTTGTAATACAATTTTTCGAAAAATTACAAAAATCAAACTTTTAATAACAACTTAAATGAGACGTTTAGCTGACCAATTTGTTTATGGTGTCGAACCGGCTAATTAGGATATTCTATACGTACGTTATCTCATTCCAGCTCTGCTTTCCTGCAGAGAACATTCTGCAAAACTTTCAAAAAGCGTGCATTCTCGAGGCTTGAAACATATATTGAAAACACTACCGTGTTTCAATGTTATACTTGACAATTTTTTGGGTCCACATGCGTGATCTTGGGACGGGAGGTTAAAATATTGAATTTTTCAAAATTTAAACTTTGAACAATCAGACCAGGTCACGAGGAGCTCAAATATGCAAAAATTTCAAAATCCTACTATTTGAAGGCAAACGCCAGCTGGGAGGAATAACAGAAAAGACCCGAAATATCTGTCACACCGAGCTTGTGTAAGGTACCGGATATATAGCCATAGAATCGGTTTTGCTGGCTCAGTCCGTGCCTTTGCTTCTACGCATACATGTGTGTATAGCCTCCCATGTGCATGTGTATATGAGGCTCATATGGTTGTAATTTCTTAGCCGTGAAAAGGTGCAAGGAATTGGTGATTCACATCAACATAAATTTGTGTAAATTTGTTACCATCATATGATATGGACAGACAAAAGTGTAATATCATGTGATATTGTAATACAAAGCACGGGTACATAGGTTATCTCAACATACAACCGTTCGAATGTCACGTGACACTATCAGACATATTGGTGAATATCATATGATATTCCAAATTATCAGCATATATGATATGATATCCAGTAAGGCGGAATTGGGGTATCATACGATACGCTACTATACAGTTTTGTAAGATATCTGCCAAAATTTGAATATTCCCGCCATAATGTGAATTTTCTTGCAAAAATGGAATTTTCCCGCCAAAATTTGAATTATCCGCCGAAATGTGAATTTTCCCGCCAAAATTTGAATTATCCGCCGAAATGTGAATTTTCCCGCCAAAATTTAAATTTCCCGCTACGATATTTTAGTAGTTATTTACATTGTCCCGTAATGTCAAAGGATACTAGTGACACATATCTGTTAGTATCATAATGATATTCCGCCATACGCAAACCTAGTTATTTAATTGCCTCCGTAGACGTTAAAATGATCAAACGATATCGCTTGATGATAAGATCTGTCTACGAGCCACGTTTTACCTGCACCTGAAGTCAAACAAGTATATTAAAGATCGCTGGTGATTCACGCTTTAATGAAGTTTTGTGTTATAGATGAATTTTACAAATGAAATTGTTTTATAAACAACAAAATTTTAAACACAGCTAAAAATATACTACTGACTACACATGGCCAGAAATAAAACAAACATCACTATCCGTTTCTGTTTTCGCTATTTTTCCTGTCTGTTTAATACACTTTGTTTGCGAATATGCCGAATCTTTTAACGGCGGTTGAAATGTAGGTCACCGCTTCGCGAATGGGCATACGATGGGAATGACCACTCTTGATATATGAACATTTGCTGAACCTTGTTACGAACACAGCTTTGGTGTACGGAAAATCCGTGTGTGTTTTTGATTATCCAATTTAAACCCACAATTAAAACAATGCAAGTGGAAACCGTATAAAACAGATTTTGGGTTCATCGAATTCACTATACTTTGTATTTTATTTGTTATTGGCGAAATCAAGTATCAGACCGACAAAAGCATCCTCCGAAAATTGAAACGGGAGTCACTAAAAATTAACGTTATTAGGGAATGAACCGTGAAAGCTGAAGCACAGTGCCATACATTGTTTCATGCCGTAACCAGAAGGGGCCACGGTCCCAGCCCCGTGGAACACTTCCACTCCCCCCCCCGAGAAACTTTTTAACCTTGCTTGTAACTTATCGCCGACCTTTGCACGCCCCTCCAGAAAATTTTTAGCACCTTAATATAGCTTGGTTCGGGCCTTTGTTGACCAGCCGAATTCGGAGAGCTCTATTCGCATACAGTTATAGGAACTTCGGCCCATGTTACTATAAAGGCCGTCCCAATTTCCCGGGACACAATATACCCGACGCACACTTATGCGTTCCTGTTTACATATGCACAGGCAGATATATGTACGTATATTAGTTGTCGAAATCGCTTGTACATGTCTTCACAGCCCAAAGTAAAAGCGAGTCAAAATATATTTTAAAACACGTCGTATACATCAAATTTTAAACTTTAACTCCGTGTTTTGTTTAATATACAGAATTCGATTTCAAAGTGACGAAAGAACATTACACATCATGAGCTTTTTGAATACGCAGCCTTTGACTTTTAGGTTTATAAACTCAAAGTCCAAATCATCTTTCCGCAGGAAGTTCCGGCCAATGTATAGCACAGGGGCTTCCAGTTTTCCACGGTGGAAAACTTAAAACCAGGAGCGCAGCGCAGCCACTCCTGTATGACGGCTAAATTTTCCGCAGATTTGGTAGGAAAATTAAAAAAATTTTATTCCTAGATGTTACCCTGGGTTGGTAGGGAAATCTGAAGCATAGGTTTTGGTTGGAAAATGGGAAAAGTGGTAAATTCTAATGCCTAGATTTCCCCCTGGGTTGGTAGGGAAATCTGAAGCATAGGTTTTGGTTGGAAAACGGGAAAAGTGTAAAATTCTAATGCCTAGATTTTTCCCCCTGGGTGGTAGGGAAAATCAGAAGCATAGGTTTTGGTTGTAAAACGGGAAAAGTGAAAAATTGAAATGCCTAGATATTTTCTTGGTTAGTAAGAAATATCTGAAGCAATAGGTTTTGGTTGAAAAGCGGGAAAAGTGGAAAATTCAAGCGTTGGGCATAGGTTTTGGTTGGAAAACGCGAAAAGTGGAAAATTTTAATGCCTCTAATTTACCCTGGGTTGGTAGGGAAATCTGAAGCATAGGTTTTGGTTGAAAACGGGAAAAGTGGAAAATTCTAATGCCTAGATTTTTATTCTGGGTTGGTAGGGAAAATCTGAAGCACAGGTTTTAGTTGGAAAACGGGAAAAGTGGAAAATTGAAATGCCTAGATATTTTCTTGGTTAGTAAAAGAAATCTAAAGCGGTGGTTGGAAAACGGGAAAAGTGGAAAATTCTAATGCCTGGATTTTTTCGCTGAGTTGGTAGGGAACATCTGAAGCATAGGTTTTGATTGGAAAACGGGAAAAGTGGAAAATTCCAATGCCTAGATTTTTATCCTGGGTTGGTAGGGAAAACCTGAAGCAAAGGTTTCGATTGGAAAACGGGAAAAGTGGAAAATTCTAATGCCTAGATTTTTTCGCTGGGTTGGTAGGGAAAACCTGAAGCAAAGGTTTCGGTTGGAAAACGGGAAAAGTGGAAAATTCAAGTGTAAGGCATAGGTTTTGGTTGGAAAACGGGATAAGTGGAAAATTTAAAGGCCTAGATTTGCCTCAGGGTGGTAGGGAAAATCTGAAGCATAGGTTTTGGTTGGAAAACGGGAAAAGTGGAAAATTCCAATACCTAGATTTTTATCCTGGGTTGGTAGGGAAAACCTGAAGCAAAGGTTTCGGTTGGAAAACGGGAAAAGCGGAAAATTCTAATGCCTAGATTTTTTCGCTGGGTTGGTAGGAAAAACTGAAGCAAAGGTTTCGGTTGGAAAACGGGAAAAGTGGAAAATTCAAGTGTAAGGCATAGGTTTTGGTTGGAAAACGGGATGAGTGGAAAATTTAAAGGCCTAGATTTACCTTAGGTTGGTAGGAAAAATATGAAGCATAGGTTTTGGTTGGAAAACGGGAAACGTGGAAAATTTAAAGGCCTAGATTTACCTCAGGGTGGTAGGGAAAATCTGAAGCATAGGTTTTGGTTCGAAAACGGGAAAAGTGGAAAATTTAAAGGCCTAGATTTACCTTCGGTTGGTAGGGAAAATCTGAAGCATAGGTTTTGGTTGGAAAACGGGAAAAGTGGAAAATTTCAATGCCTAGATTTACCCTGGGTTGGTGGGGAATATCTGAAGCATAGGTTTTGGTTAGAAAACGGGAAAAGTTGAAAATTTTAATGCCTAGACACCCTGGCTTGGTAAATAAAATCTGAAGCATAGGTTTTCGTTGAAAACGGGAAAAGTGGAAAATTTAAAGGCCTAGATTCACCTTAGGTTGGTAGGGAAAATATGAAGCATAGGTTTTGGTTGAAAAATCGGAAAAGTGGAAAATTTAAACACCTAGATTTACCCTGGGTTAGAAGTCAGCGACGACCAAATTTGATATATTTATGTTTCCTCGGCTTTCTGGCCATTAGCCAACAACGTCTTTAAAACAAATTCAAACTTTTTTACAACCTTAAGGCGTCACTCAAAGCGTCGACTTTGTTACAGTCTTATGTTCTGATAATACTGGGCCACTCGGTAGTATCTTGTTTTGACCAATCTTGTACTGGACTATCATTATCTGATATATTTAATAGTCATGTATTATTTCGGGTAAATGCTCTGCTCATTCAGGTTTAACTGTGTAAAGTAGATTTTGTTCATTGCACTGTTCCGCTCCGCGGTTTCTTGTTTTGACCAGTGTCGAAATATATTGCCTGTTAGTTTGTAGGATGCAACCGGAGGTGAAAAATGCCAGATCCGGAGCCGGAAGTGAACAAAAGTAGCCGGAACCGGAGATGGTTAATTTTAGCAAATATCTGCTATGTGTTGTTAAATCGTTCCATTGGAATTTTCTACTTTTCCCATATTCCAAACAAAACCTATGCTTTAGATTTTCCCTTCCAACCAAGGGGAAATCTAGACGTATACATTTTTCAGTTTTCCCGCTTTAAAAACAAAACCAATGCTTCAGAATTTTCCTACCAACCCAGGGAAAATGTAGGCGTTTAAATTTTCCACTTTTCCCTTTTTCCAACCAAAACCTATGCTTCAAATTTTCCCTACCAACCCAGGAATAATGTAAGCTTTTAAAATTTCCACTTTTCCCGTTTTCCAAACAAACTTTTACACTACAGATTTTCCCTACCAACCAAGGGAAAATCAAGACGTTCAAATTTTCCACTTTTCCCGTTTTCCAACCAAAACCTATGCTTCAAATTTTTCCTACCAACCCAGGAATAATGTAAGCTTTTAAAATTTCCACTTTTCCCGTTTTCTAAACAAACTTTTACACTACAGATTTTCCCTACCAACCAAGGGAAAATCAAGACGTTCAAATTTTCCACTTTTCCCGTTTTCCAACCAAAACCTATGCTTCAAATTTTTCCTACCAACCCAGGAATAATGTAAGCTTTTAAAATTTCCACTTTTCCCGTTTTCTAAACAAACTTTTACACTACAGATTTTCCCTATCAACCAAGGGAAAATCAAAGCGTTTAAACTTTCCACTTTTCCCGTTTTCCAACCAAAACCTATGCTTCAAATTTTCCCTACTAACCCAGGAATAATGTAAGCTTTTGAATTTTCCACTTTTTCCGTTTTCGAAACAAACTTTTCACTACAGATTTTCCCTACCGAACCAGGGAATATGCAGGCTTATGAATTTTTCACTTTTCCGCAGCAAAACCTATGCCCGCGATTTTTCCTACAAACAGGTGAAAAATCAGGTCGTCATACAGGAATGGCTGCAATGCACTCCTTGTCGTAAGTTTTTCACCCTGGAAAAAGTGAAAGCCCCTGATCTATACATGGGCCATGGGCCCCAATCTCCATGACATCCATGGATATATTAATGTAAAAATTCTCAACTAGTATCTTTAAATTTGAGACTTTATCAGCATTTTCTCTGCCGATGTGTCCCACATAGAGAGTTTGGCGCATAGAATATCATGCAATTGCTATCAGGGTGCAACCAGAACTATAAAACACCGGAACCGGAAAGTTTAAAAAAATGCCGGAACCGGAAAACAAAAAAAAACACTTGTTACCGAAAAAGTCATTTTTAACGAAAGTCAAAATCCTTAAACAAACGCAGTAGGTGAAAAGTGAAAACGTATGCATGGAATATAGCTCAAATTGAAAATTTTGGCAATACAGGCTCAGAAAATATTAGAAAAATAAGTTTCAATATTTAACACACCAATTCTTCTTATAAGACATTTATAGGAATTCGGCACACCAAATAGGCACGATATAAAAGTGGCACTTTTATGACAGCCAGCGCGTAACCGGATGTTCGTTTCCGTTTCCGGTAAAAATCTGTGTCGCTTTCCGTTTCTATTGCAAAAGCACCGGAATTTTAGCTATTTTTATGCTTAATATTTTAAGTTATAAATCACTTTATCCATATCTAGCAATTTTCCATTACAGGCATATGGCAATTGTTCTACATAAAAAATCATGAAATTCCGCCGAAATCTTAAAAATTTTGATGCAGCCACTATACTTTCTTTAAAATTTTAAAAACCCTGGTTTTTGAAATCTTATTTGCATGCCTCAATTGTTTCCTGTTGCAGAAAAATGAAACACTTTGAAATTTTTGATATACTCACACTTTATCTTCTGAAGATTCCACGAAAAGTTAAAAGTAAGTAAGACCAGTCACTGAACGATTCAATTTTTACAAAACAACACAAAATTGCACTACCGAACTTGCCGGAAATTCCGGCAACAATTCTATCGAATCCGGAGGTCGATTTTTAGAAAGAGTCGGAGCCTGTACCCTGCAAGCAAGCCCTGATGAAAGGATTACGGAGATGTTGTAAGCTTATTATTAAATGATTTTTTGTATGATAGAAACATTTTACAGAGAGTCTTCAAAACATCCAGTTCCGTAATATATTTTACAACAATTTCAATCACGTTAATTTGCTAAATCCATTAACTGCATATATATCAGGGTGCAACCGGAATTATAATTTACCGGTTACGGAATTTAAAAAAGGCATGCCACCGAAAAAATCATTTTAACTTCCTTTCTTGCTGTATTTTATTGGCAATATAACCTTAGCTTTCGATGGTTCTTTTTCAGTGACTGAAAAGTTTTATATATATACTAATTAAATCTTAAAAGACGACAAAAATTTAATACTTTTTACTACTGGAATTTTCAGTTTTGGAAAAAATCAACCGGAACCGGAAGGTGGTGGGAAACGGAATACAGATTGCACTCTGATATACACATATATAATATGATAGGAAAACTAAATCTGCATGATTTCAGACACTGAAATCACGGTCCATGTTAGTTTTACCACCGTCCCGTCCTGTTTTCTGGCTTGACTACAAAAACGAGTAAGTTAGATTTTCGGCTATATTTTTTGCTTTGGCTTAGGCTATTGGTCATTCGACAAAAGCCACTCTAGAGCTCGCGGATCAAAGATCGCCGCGCCGCTTGGAACCTGACGCTATGTTTCTATAATCTCGACACTAATTTGCATATTCACTACATTGGCGACAGACTAAAGTGAAGCACAACTTAGCTAAACAAAAAATAGCGATTCTTGTACACTTTTGCCCACAT